>DWPA01002918.1:0-14963 GCA_018251375.1 Calpodes ethlius
GTGCGGGGCGGGCGGCAGGTGCGCTAGCACCACGTGCGGGGCGCCGGCGGGGGGCGGGGCGCGCGGCGCGGCGCGGCGGAGCGCCAGCTGCTGCAGCTGAAGCCCTCCTCCCTGCGGCCACACAGTACGGTCACAGTTAAGAATTACTCCGAAAGGGGAAACACATGTAAGACATATTTATTTAATAAATTTCATTTATATTAAAATATCATGTTATTAAAAAAAGCGCATCATTCCATCATCAGTTGTGTATGACCCACGAAAGTTTCTAAGTTAGTACGGACAATTTTCGACATGTGGCGCCACTGTCATTCCAATTAAGTTCATATATTTCGTGGTAGCTCGTGTTGGCGTAGCAACGCGCGCAGGGTTCTGCTAGTAGTAAATAAATGACAGCGCCGCCCATCAGCAACAAACAAAAAAATTAAGAAAAATAATTCCAGCTCTGAAGCCGCCAAGCCGGAACAGGACACTTCCTTGGGAGCCGACTTCAGCGAGAGGATCGCAGTATGCCGGGCAGGCGATATAATGTTAATGATTAGATAATAAGATTGATGATAATATTGTTACTCGTTGGCGCGCCCGTGCTTACCTGAGCTTGTGGCGTCCCCGGGTGATGCAGTATCTTGAGGTGGTGTCGGGCGGCCAAGGTCTGCTGACGGTAAAGCAGCTGCGTGCCGGGCGCCGGGGCCGCGCGCGCCGGCTCGCCGCTTGGTGTCGGGGTCGCCGGGGAGGGCCGTGCTCGCCGCGCCGCGTCCGCCGCCACCACGACGCGCTGCGGCGCCGCGGGAGCCGGCTGGGCTACGGGCGCAGGAGGCGGGGCCGAGCCAGCCGCGGGAGCTCCGCCGGCACCCGCCTTCTGCTTCTCCTTTGCGATCCGATCGGCGCGACGCGTGGCGACCTCCATCGGCGTCGGCGGCGCGTCGTAGTCGACGCCGTGGTCGGCGAGAAGCGCCGCGTGCTTGGGGTTACGGTGTGCGGCGTCGTCGTGGCGACGTTTGGGCGCCGCGCGTCGACGTTCAGCGGCGTCCCGCATCGCGTCGAGCCGCTGCAGTGGAGGTCGCGGCGCGTCGTCGTCGGCGCGGCGGCGGGCGGGCGGCGGCTTGCGATGCTTGCGGCGCGCGCGCTCAGGGTCGGCGAGCGCGTCGTGCCGGTCGCGGCAGGCCCGAGGAGAGCGGTAAAGGCGCGCCGCATCGTTCACGAGGTCAGCGAGCCAATCCCAGTTGGGCGCCCGCGCGGCCGGCGGGTCGGGCGGCAGCCGCTGCAGCCGCAATGCGCGACGCAGCGCGGCATCCTCGCAGGGGGACCACTCCGGCGGCGGCGCGTCCCTGTGGGCGGGCAGGGGCGCGCGTGGCCGGGGGCGAGGGCGCGGGCCTGCGCGCTCGAACAGCGAGGGAGGCGCAGGCGCAGCGCGAGGAGGCGGGCGCGCCCGACGCGGGGAACGCGCAGTCCGGCCGTCCCGCCAGCGCACGGGCGGCAGCAGCGCGTCGGCGGCGGCGCCGCGCCGGTACAGCGCGCGCGCCCAGCTTTCGCAGTACACGTCGCCGTCGCTGGAGGGCGGAGTGGGCGGGCACCACATCTGCGGTAACGAATACGTTCATCAGAGATCTGTCGCTGGCACTCATCGATGACGTAGGTAATGTGTCGAGCTTACCGGCATTCGCTCCGACGTCCCGGCACTGTTGATCCACACCTGCGAACACGTTTCAAGTTTAGTGAGCGACCGAGAGTCGTGCGATAATCGTAGTGAGGAGGATAACGAAGAAACTTATCCTTTTGCATAGAATTGCGTCGGTTAGTTCGCTCCGTTATGGCACTTGCGATTTCGTTTAATTAAACACTTCGATAATTGCTTGAGTAAAGAAAGAAATTGCTTGAGTATTTTTACAGACGCGGTAGTTTTACAGAGGTACGTAAGACATTGTGTGACGCCCGCTACACGTCAGAGCTCCCCCTATACTGTCTGTAGCGCGCGCCCGTCTACCTCAGGGTGCGTTCGGGATGCATATATCGTATGCATTTTGTCGCCCGCTCTGGGTACCTATTACTCTTTTGCTTCCTCTTCTGAGACCGCCTAACGTCCTGACCCGGTGTCTCGAGACTTTTGAATAACGAATCCTTCCTTTACATTAGCGGAAGTTTGTTGAACGATAATTATAATACAATAGCATATAGAATGAAATCATTACTAATTAAGTAGTACTGTAGTAGTACACGGAAGCATAACATTCATAATGAAAGGAGAGCGCAATGTCGGCGGTATGTCTACAGCCGACAACTGCTGCCCAACCAACTGCAAACCCACTGGTTGGCCCGACTCCAAGTCAATAAGAAAATAGAATAATATTGGTTGGCCCCTGCTTTCATAGATTAAATTGAGAAGGCAACGTCGGCGGAGGTATAGGTGAGGTGCGGTGACGAGGGGAAGGGAGATGGAGGGTGACGGCACGGCTCGGATTCGGCCGTAAATGCTTGGTCGTCTTATATCCCTGACGTTCGGATCGCAGTCGCCGTTTTGGTGAAATCTCGCGGAATCACCGGTCCGGGAGAGAGTTTCAAGCATTTACGGACGAATTTCGAGCGGCACCAAAACGACGAACGTCAGAAATATAAAACGCAAGATGAATTATTTAAAATCATTTATTGTTCTGTCGGTCGGACACTCCCGAGAGCCACGCGTCCAGTGTGCCGTTGCGCAGAGCGCGGCGCCGCGGCGGCGGTCGCTCCGCCCCGCCGTCGCCCTCGTCCAGCGTCCACAGGTTAATGTGCACGGTGCCTCGTGAGCGCGTTCGCGGGGCGGGCGCCGGCGCGGGGGGCGCAGGCGCGGCGGGCGGCGAGGGCGGCGGCGAGGGTGGTGCGGGGGTGGGGCGCGCTCGGCGCCGACGTCGGACACGCACCTTGGCGCGCGCGTCGCCGCTGCAGTAGGTTAGGTCGGGCTCGGGCTCCGGCTCGGGCTCGGGCTCGGGCTGGAGGGCGAGTGCTGGCTCCGGCTCGTCCCGCAGTGCGCGGCGCGCCCTCTCCCAGTCGCGCAGCTGCCGCCTCATTTCGCCGAGAGCGGCACGCTCCGCCTCGGTGGCACTCTCGCTGCTCTCCACGAGCCGCATCGCGTACTTCTCCACCGGCGTCAGCTGTTGCCAACAAACGACTAGCGTCAGATAATTCACAATCGAATACGTCGAGATGACCGCGGTAGACGATCCGGGCAGACATAATACAGGCTTCTTTTGAGTTTATTTTTTAATTAACGTAATAGAGTATTAACTAACAAAAAGCAATTTGTAAGCAAAATTTGTGACGTGAAATTAGTCTGATTGTTTGGTTCAGTTATTTGTCTTGGAGGGCGAGAAATGCAAAAGTTATATAAATAAATTAAATTTGGGTTCGTAAATACTTTACATTGAAATTGCTTGGGTAATGGCGCGAGGCCCCGGGCGATTGCCCTGCCGGCCATTACCCCTAAAGCCACCGCTGGGTACATTGATGTTAGGTAAAGTCATTATAATCATTATTATGAAGACAACAATATTATTGGGAGTCATTATAATTTTCGGTTTTCCGATAACGAATCGGTGACAACTATCGTGATTCCGATGTTCGACGCACGGTGACGACGACCACTTACCATCAGGCAACGTAATACTTTTTGTAATATTTATTGAATCTCGACCACTTTGCGCCGGCAGAGGGCCTTTCCAAAATACCTGACTCATGAGATTGGCGAGAGCGTCTGCGTCGGGGTCGTGCGGCGCGTGCGGCCCGTGTGGCCCGTGCGGCCCCAACGTCTCGTCGTCGAGCGGCAGCGTTTCGTCGAACTCGGCCAGCTCGCCCGCGGCCTCTGCGCGCGCCGCCCGCGCCGCCGCCGCATCCGCTTCGTCCTCGGCGGCCGCCAGCAGGCCCTCCAGCTCGCCGGCGCTCTCTCCCGCGCCGCCCGCGCCACTCGCACCCTCCGTGCCGCTCGGCGGCCCCGCTCCCGCTCCCGCTGCCGCCTCCGCTTCGCGTCCGAAAAGTTCCTTGATGTTAGTCTGTAAGCGTGTCCGTATATTAACACCCCGGAGACTACTTTGAGGGATGAGTACGCTCGCGTCTTCAGGAATTACCTTCTAGTACCCTGTACGACTCCGCCAGGTGGTGTATAACGAAAAACAACGCCGAATACGTAAGGACATACATACATACATATCCCTAGAAAGTGAACGCGAACTGAACTTACGACTAGTCTCTCCTATATACATGCGTACAATTATTTTGTTCGTGTGATATGGCTGGAACCAGACGATCTGGAAAATCTAATAGTGGTTGGCCACGTAGAAGGAAAGAGAAGTACGACTCTCAGTCGTGAGAAAACGACTAAGAAGACTACTTCGATTCGACTTCTTAAACATATATATATAGTAATGTTTCAAAAATTATCTATGTACAGATTTTACTCGACATGGCTTAATTATATTTATTTATGATTCATTCATTCATTTTTATGAATTAATTGATATTAAGATAAAGAAGCGGTTAGGTTTAATGTGTGATCGAAATGTTTTGAATTAATCCAGAGAATTTATCACCTAAATTGTTAATTGCGTTGTGTAACTCGTGTTAAACATGAAGGTCGTATACTCACGGCGCGCAGGTAGGAGGTGGTGAAATGACCGTCCTCTATGGCGCGGTGACCCAGCGCGCGCTTCTGCTCCGCCTTGCGTAGGATGTTCTCTTCAACGGTTGCGGCCGTCACCAGTCGGAACACGTGCACGTCGCGGGTCTGTCCGATGCGGTGGCAGCGGTCCTGCGCCTGCGCGTCCATCGTAGGGTTCCAGTCGGAGTCGTAGAACACCACCGAGTCTGCGCCCGTCAGGTTCAGCCCCACGCCGCCGCTGCGCGTCGACAGGATGAACGCGAACACGCGCCGGTCGCCGTTGAACCTGCGCGGAACATCATCATCATCATCACATCAAAGCGTGGACGGCAATTTAAACTTTGACAATGTTTTAGTTCATGGAGCGTACCGGTCTACGAGCGGCTGCCGCTGGTCGACCCGCGTCGCGCCGTCCAGTCGGAGATAGGTGTGACCGTGCAACGACAGGAACGCCTCCAACACGTCGAGCACGCGCGTCATCTGCGTGAAGATCAGCACGCGGTGCCCGCCCGCGCGCAACCGCCGCAGCAGCGCGCCTAGCGTCTGCAGTTTGCCTGCAAACGTTAAGACGTTGAGGACTCTATCGAAGCGGAATTCCGGGAGTAGCCGGCGGTGGATTTGGCACACTCACCGCAGTCGTACTGAAGCAGGCGAGGGTGCGGGAAAGCCACAGCCTGGCGCGCGGCCGGCGCGTGTAGCAGCGCCAGCGCAGCCCGCGCGGCTCCCAACACGCCCAACTCCGCACGCCGCGCCGCCCGCCGCCACGCCGCCGCCGCCCCGCCCGCGCCCGCCACCAGCCGCGGACTGGCCGCACGACACGCCGCCCAGCACACGCTGAACCTGTCCGCCGTCGTTGTTATATTCTCTGTTTCGTTATATTTGTACACCAAAAGTACGACTACTGTTAAGAGCCATTTTCAGGTGCTTAACCAAGATTTTGAGATGGTTGCTGTTACACATTTCAATTACCTTACTCAAACTAATTAACCAGGTTCATATTATAATGCTCGTCATCTACTCAGCTATGTTTAACCATGCAGCGACAACCACTAGCATCTTAACACGTATTTGTAAGATAAAGAAAAATATTTTGATTTTGATAATCTCTATGACTATTTTCACATATTTTAACGTTTCAGATTCGAATGTTGCGTGAGTTGCGTGAGTTACATACTTGTCTATAACGTCGTGCATCTCGCGCAACACATCGGAGAGATCTCTCGGAGGCACGAGCGGCCCGCCGGCGCATACCGCCGCGCGCAGGTCCGCGCCGTATAGCGGCAGTCGCCAGCAGCGTCGCTCGTTGGCCGCCGCCAGCCGTCGCATGCAGGCGCGCCGCCGAGCCTCCAGCCGTGACGCCGCCGTGCTGCCCGGGACCCCCGAAGCGGCCGCGACGGACGGGGGCGGAGCCGCGCGGGGACGCCCGGCCGAGTGCGGCGCGACGGCGGGAGCGAGCGCAACGGCCGCAGCCGGCGGCGTTCGCGGCACGAGGCGCAGGTGCAGGCGCAGTGCAGCGGGAGGCGGACGCGGCGGCGCGGGCCGGCCCGCCGCCGGCAGCTCCTCTACGAGCCGACGCGGCGGCGCCAGGTGACGCGCGCGGTGTGCGGCGAAAGCGCCGGCGCCAGCGAGTTCCAAGGAGGCGAGGTCGCCGCCGAGGCGCGCAGCGAGATGATCGCGCGCGGCGCTGCCACTGGCGAGCGCGAGCGCAGGCACGGCATACTGCAGTGCGGGCAGCTGCAGCGGGGAGGAGACGGGGCGCGGCTCGAATAGGTCCGGATGGTTGCAGACCTTCCGCAGCTGCATCAGCACATTGATCACGCTCAACAAATTTCCCGAAGCGAGGCTCTCCTTCGTTCTGTAAAAAAGTTTAGGGACGTTTTAGAAAGGAAAAAAACAAGAAGCAAGATTGTCGAGCGACAACATATATGGTGTACGTACTTGGCTCGCGCCATGAAATCGTCGTACAGGTACCGCTGCCGCTTGGCGAGCCGACACAGCAGCACGTGCTCGTACTTTCTGGGCATCTGACGCTCCACATCGGCCTTGAGACGTCGCAGCAGAAAGGGGCGCAACACCTCGTGCAGGCGCCGCACCAGCGCGTCGCTGGCGCCGCCGCCTTCCGCGATGCCAGCTACGGGGGCGAACCACTCGCGGAACTCCGAATGTGATGCAAATACGTCCGGCATCAGGAAGTGCATCAACGACCACAGCTCCAGCAGACTGTTCTGCAGCGGCGTGCCCGTCAACAGCAGCCGCCTGTCGACCGCAACCGCCACCATTAACAAGGCAGACAAACGATTGATTGATTGACAGCTTTTAAAATAACTTACCGCAGTGTGCACTATCATTTTTACAGCATTGAAGTTGATGAAATTTACTTGGTATGATTATCTCAAGTTAAAAATATTTTGCTGCTTAAACTGCAATTATACCGACTGTATTAGGGGCTTTAGGCAATGGCGGAATAATAAGGTGTGGCACGATTAATTAATGTCTCGAATAGTACCCCTACTGCTTCGGCGGCAAAGCGTATGTTTATTATAATCATTTTATTTGCCACCGTAACGTGACCAGCAAACCACATGTTCATCCCAATATTACAATTTTCAGCAACTCCATTTGTACCTAACAACCCACTTGGAATACAATTACCGATTCCGATACAATACCATCAGACCACTATTCCCAGATGTAATTGTCATATAAGTATTTGTCATTTTGCAACACTTCACCCACCGATGTGAACACGTCACGTGACCACGTCAACTGGTCGAGCTACCCCCACATACCGACCCCCCGCCGACCATCACACGCTAATGATAATTGACTTACCTTTCTGTCTGAAAATTGAGCAGCATCTGCCACCTTTGAGATTTGAAATTTTTAATGTTCTGAGCTTCATCTAAGATTAAATATTTCCACCTTTTTCTCCTAAAACTTTGATGATCTTGCACTACTAATTTATAAGAAGTTATGCACACGTGAAAAGAGTTCGCTTTCGTCCACCCCACACGTTTCAACTTGCGCTCCTTGATGGTGCCATAGTAGGTGAGAATTTTGAAGGCGGGACACCACTTTTTGAACTCCATCTCCCAGTTGAGCACAACCGACGTGGGCGCCACCACCAGGTGCGGGCCCCAGTCGCGGTGCTCCAGCGCCAGGTGCGCCAGCAGCGCGATGGTCTGAATGGTCTTGCCGAGCCCCATCTCGTCCGCCAGGATACCGTTGAGACCGCGGGCGTGCATGGTGGCCAACCAATGCAGCCCCACGTGCTGGTACTCGCGAAGCGGGTGCTTCAGCAGACGCGGAACCGGCGTGCCCACAGCCGTCTCCGACAGCGTGGTCCCCGTCGGCTGCAGCGTGGCCGCCAACGACGCAGCCGCCTCCACCCGTTGCTCGCCCTCCCCGGGCTGCGTCCCTTCCGTCGGCGGTTCGCTCGTGTCCATCAGCGCCTCCAATTGCTCCGATGCGGAGGAGGATTCGCTCGCGTCCGTATCCGAGACCGGATCCGGGTCGTCGTCGCTGTCCAGCTCCGTAGCGGTAGAGGCGTCGGTGTCGTCGTCGAGCGCGGAAGTGGCCGGAGGAGGCGCCGCGTACCGACCGATCAACTCATCGAGGTCCAGTTCCGCGTCGTCGCGCAGTGCGGCGAGCTCGGCGGCGGCGTCCTCGGGGCGTTCGCGGCTCTCCTGCTCGGCTATGGTGTCCTCGTCGTCGGCGGAGTCGTCGTCCGGCCCGTAGTCGGAGGGAGGCGGCGAGTGCGCGGGCACGTAACCGGGCGGCAAGAGGTCGCCCAGGTCCAGCCGTGACTCACGGCGCAGGGCCTCTATTTCATCGCGATGGTCGGCGGCGTCGTCGGCGGCCTCCCGCTCGGCCGCGGCGATTGTCTCCTCGTCGTCGTCGGAATCGCCGCGCGGCTGGAACTCGTCGTCGGAGGGCGGCGTGTCGGGGGCGCGCGGCGCGTGCGGCGCGGGGAGCGCGGTGGGGGCGGTGGGTGCGCTCAGGTTGGCAGCGAGCTGGCGCGAGTATCGCTCGGTTTTGTCAACGATGTAACTCAGTTGTTCATCGAGGGCCTCCTTGCGGGCGCGTTCGACTCTTCGCACACGCTTCCATTCCACCAACTAACAATAAAATCACAGTTAGTATAATCGATCTATAAATTAGCTATGGAACAAAATGTGACAGTACATAATGAAGCATTGTTCAGACATGTCACATAAAAGTTCAGATCAAACTCAGACATTACACATAAGAGTTCCCTTCTCCATTTTGACGGATGCAACGATATAAGTGTCTCCAAACATTGAAAAAAAAAAACCCTTAACTAGGACGTAAACAATGGCGACGGTATAACGCTGGTCCGATGTTAAGTAACGCCACGCTTTTACAACACGACAATTGAATGTATTACAGACATGATATATCTAGGCCCTAAAGGATGCACTACAATGTACAATAGTGCATATGCACTACATATTGATAATATTTTATTTGTGTTTGTTCCGAGAGGTGGGAAGGCTAGCGTTACTAGGGATGCCTTCTAGTATGTATCGACTGTAAGATAAAAAGGGTTTTATTTGTTTTTATACTTTTAAAGCATATTAAAATAGTAACGTACTGATAATACAAGCAAAGTTTTCTGCACCCGCTTCCCTGTGATCGCCAGACAACAATAATATGTTTAATTTGATTCCAGGTCCAGCTTGAGCGAAGCACAACCAGGCAGAGTTCAGCAAAAGATAATAATGCACCCCAATAACAATATTGATAATATATTCCTTCAACGCCGCCACACAACCACGATGTCAGTTTAAAACACGTACCTTTTCAACATTTGACCAAAACATCCGAATTTCCTTGGCAGCGAATGCTGCAATTTTCTTCAACTGAATCTCTTGTGCTTTTTCTGCTTTCTGTGCCGCTAAAGCTTTGTCTTGGAAATATTTCTGGACAGCGCGGGCGCACTGAAAAATAATTAAATCAATCCTCAGCTCACGTAGATGTACTTGCCTTGTCTCTACATGGAAGACATTAGGCAAACTACTACGACTACGACCACCAGGGGCTCGATACAGCAGACAGACGAGGCGCGCCGGCCGCTGTGAGACGGTATATGGCGCTCCATGGAACCTGTTGTAGAAAGCGGCCGCCGCGCTCCACGTCCGATGATGTATTGAGTCTTTTAGTGTTAGTAGTTTCTGTTTGTCTGTTTGTTCCAAATTGAAGTGTTTGTTTTGTTTATGATGTAAGTAAATGAGAAGAAATTTAATTAAATATCTCCCGATTTAAAGCACATTCCCAAAGAATATTTAGTAAGCGTCGTCTATAAATCTGTAATTAATTAATATGGTACACATTCACCTTAAGTTAGTAAGCTAATTAAAAGTTTAATCAATACTGCGTATATTAAATGAAGATTTCTGAATGATCTTGATGTACTCATGTTCGATAACAAGTGACACTAACGAGATTATTAAGCGAACAAGCACGAGCAACTCGTTAATCAAATGGTGACGATCCCTAAAACGTCATTATGGCTGTGATCATTCTGTTTACATTTTCATTTGGAATTATATTACTTAAATAAAACAGGCCGCTAACCTTCTTGGCCGCTTGCTTCTTCCACTTGCGTTCGTGCGCAAAGTCTTGTGCGAGCCAGGCCATCTCCTCGAGTAGGTAATCCCAATGGGTTTTGGGGCGCGGCGGCTCGAGCACGCGCGGCAGGCGCCGCTCGGTCCACAGCCCCGCGCGGGCCAGCTCCGCCACCCGGCTCGCCACGTACGCCTCCTGCTTGGCCTTCTCTACCATCTCGTCGGCGGCGGGCGGCGCGGCGGCGACCTGCGCGGGCGGAGGGGGAGCCGCGGGCGCGATGGGAGCGAGCGCGGGCGCAGGCGGCGGACGGCGCGCCTCCAGGAAGGCGGTCAGCTGCGGGGCCGGCGGCCGCTTGCGCCACGCCGCGTAGTCCATCATGTTGCCGCCCGCCTGCAGGAAGTACAGCTCGCTCAGTTGCTCCGTGAACCTGCAACCGAGCGCGGCGCTACAGCGGCGACGCGTCCATGGACGCGATACACGGGCGACAGGAGCAAACGTGCGACGACTCACCTCTCGCGAAGGGTCTTCAGTCGGAGCAGCTTGTACTCGAGGATGCGCTTCCGGAGGGCAGAAGCGTCCTCGGACAGCAGCAGCCGCGGCCGCTTGCGGGGCGGCTCGTCGGCCCCGTTGAGCACGCCGTCGGCCGCCCCCGCCGCCCCCGCCGCAGCCGCACCGCCGCCCCCGCGCTCCACACCCTGTTCGTAGTTTTCTTATTAATTATAGATATCACTATTAGGTATAATTTATTTTTATTAACATTATTACCTATGTTATTGCCACATCTACATCTTCGAGAACACAAAGAACACGTAGGGAAGTGCTGTAAAAATGAATACTCCGTTGTCTATATGTGCGACTCTGTGAGAGATGTAATCAACTTATATAAAAGCATTTTACGTTAATTTTCTATCGTCACATAAATAATTTAAGTCAGGGGTTTTTAAAAGTTATTAATTTTATTTTTGTTATCAACGCAAAAATAATAAAATATATACTGTTTTTTATTTTATCTGGCGCAAATAATTTTTTTTTAAACCTTTAGCACTGTATGTAGTACCTAGCACGAAGTCAGCAACAAAGTAACAGTGGCCAGTGCTTCCTACATCGTCGTAAAGTGTTTGTTTCCCAGAAGTTGCTGCATTTCCGCGAGTTATCATTTTTACATTTTATTGTTATAGAATATTAAAAATTTCTAGTTCATGTTTGTTCGTATGTGTAGACGATTTTGATAAGAGCAACTCTTGATGTGATGATCGTGATAATTTACAATGTATACCGCATTGGTTTACGAGTAACACTTTACTTCAAAATACAAACAGAACTAAATGCATACAATTTGCGTTACTGAAACAAATAGCAACCAAACCAAAAATACTGTTCTTTGACACTTGATGAGAGTTGCGATATTAACGATACAGCATAACTAGCTATATCTTTACGTGGTATACACCGAACCCAATGCGATGGACCACAACCGGCAAGGAGCTGCACGATGAACTGAAGGCTGGTTTGGGAAATTTTATTAGAAAAGTTTATTAGTATGTCGACACATGGAGCACGGGCAATGCCAAGCATGAACGTAGGACTACTGAGGAAAAAAGACGTTAGGTAGGTCACAGCAAACAGCAAGGGAAATGTTCGTTAACCACTGCATAATTCACGCACAACATTTAGATTTCAAATGTTCGAATTGAGAAGACAGTGATTTCCATGGATTTTTTTTCGAAAATCATCATAAATTTTATCCGAGCCCCATTTTCCGCTTCTCATGAAAAATGCAAAACAAATGAAGCCTCTGTTTGGAATTACTATGTCTGCAAACAATTATTTTCAAACATGAAATTACTAAAAACCAACCAATGATTAAGACTTAGTGATGCAAGCATTCTAAATACTGCTTACAAGTAGCAACCACCTCAATTCCAGCTGATATTGATCAAATTGTATCGAAGGGCAGTGCCATATTTCTCATGAAAAATATTGAAAGTAAATTCCTTTTTCTGTTCTTTTCTTGTTTGTTTTTATTTTGCATGAAAATTTGTATAGGTAAAATTTTTTTATATATGTCCCATGTATTTTTTATATATAAAGTTTTGTAAATTATTAAAAAGTGTTACTTTATGTGCGGCCTGCGTAAAAATTTTATAATGACATTGGCCCATCGATTTACATGTTACAACTTAGGAAGGCTATTTATGCTAAAAGGAAAATAAGACAACTTACTTATATTGAAACAGAAAGGCTCACATATTTTGCTCATTTTCACAATACAGGTCCTACAGTATATTACTTTAGGGTAAATCCGCAAACATTGAATCAATCTCTTAATTTGAGGCATTAGAGCAATTTGTCAATTAAAATCATGCAAAAAACAGCAACATACGGTATCATATAATAACATATACCTACACCAACAGTAATTTACAATTTAATCTTCATATATAAAAATGTAGGTTTATACAGGGATAAATGTGGCGTAAACAAATGCCAAACCATATTATATATACCCCATTTGAGGATGGCAGCTATCTTTTATGGGTCCCGATTTGCATTTTATAATAAAGTGTCAAAGCCAATTGAGCCCCCGAGATCTATTAAAGAACACATTAAAATACAACTTATGAAGAAAGGATGTTATGTTGCAGAGGAATGTATAGATGACAAGGACCCATTGAATTACACTTCTGCAGATGGTTCCACTCAAGTTGACAAATAAGTTTATAATTAGAGTCTGTATTGTATTGAAAAGATGTGATGGGGAGTCTCTTTCACTCTTTCTTCTTCTGTAATAATGGACTCTTCGGAAATGGAGGTACATCCTAAATATTTGACATTCGTAAGAATATTGTTTGATTCCTACATGAAATAAAAAAAATAGTTGAATTACTTTAAGAACAATTATGGGCACTTGAACATATTAGTCACTTTGTTATATACTCTGATGAAGACGGTGGTGAATTTACATTTAACACTTCAATCTTTAATTTACCGCTTGTCTATCTAGTAATGACTAAGCCTATTCAGTATAACCCAGGTCCAAAGATTTCTCATTATCCACATTTAATATGAAGTGAATTTGTCCACAAATGCTCTATATTCTATAATAATGAAGTTCAAAATTGTATTATGAAAATCTAAACAATTATTGCATTAACTTATTACATAAATAAGAAATGAGTCATATTAGTAGACATCACCTGAGCTGCAAAGATCAATTTATTAATATCTTGAAATTCACACAGCCTCTTCCTTGTTTAACATTTTGTTATTATTAATGCCTTTTAATTTTTTTTCACACTTCCTAGTTATTATAAGGTGCTTCGAGAGAAGAAAAATCTACGGTCAATTAATACCACTATCAAATTTGCTAATCTTTCACTTTTTCCATCATTCTTCAAATTGAAACATGGAAAAATAATAATTAATTTTTTATTTCATATATTAACCATAATTAGGTGCAATTTATACAAACTTCAACAATTTTGTGTCTATAACATCTAACTTCAATTGTTTAGAGTACACAACTCTTCTTAGGAAGTGCAATGTGGTACACCAATTCTGTTATAGTCTTGGAGTACAGTAGCAAGAGTCAGTACATAATAACATTTACTGCAGATTGTGGAGGTTCTTGTGTTCATTACAAATGTATCACTCAAAATGTAATGAATTTTATTGGCCACAAATGTCAATAATAAACATTGACCTGATGAATTAGTGCTGGGGATCTGTTTTGTCCACACTAGTAACCTCATTTAAGTTGACTGTGATACATGTCATATGACATGATTTACACCTTGAGGAAACCTCAATTTGCATGGTTATTTTATGCATTCATATTAAGTCTGCAAAAGTTAACCTAAGCCTATCTCCTAAACCTTCCGCTCTCCTAACTTTTAACTTAATATCATTAACCAGATATGGTATTTTTATGCATAATACTGACAATGTTGACATAACTGATAATGTCACCTAGTACCATATGTAGTAGGAATAACATCAATTTCTTTTTAGCACTGTCAAGTCTTACTATAGAATTGACTTATTTAAAACAAAAATAGATCTGTGTTTCAGACATATTTGGATTTAATATAATATATTATAGTGGCATATTTAAGTACTGAAATTATTTTGTATTTGAGTTTTGTGTGGTATGGCTGCAGTCAGCTGAAGATTCACTCTGATCTCCAAACAGTTTCATTGACGAAACTCAGCTACTGTACTCTAAATCTAGCTGCCCAAGTATATATTGTGCTTGATTTATATGAATGCAGCAATACTCAATGGTAATACAGGATATGAACAATAAAATCAAACCATCTCATTAAAAACTTTTATGAATAAAATATTGGTACATAATATAATGATAAACAGAATATAGCAACTAAAATTTAACCTATCTCAATGAACGGTACGAAAAATCCCCCCCCAACGGTAAGACGCATAAGCTCTATTGGGTTGGGGAGTGGCGCTAGCTAATGCACCGGATATGCTGCCTAGCAGCTCAGTATATGTTACAATAAATATTCAAAAGGAATGTGTACGTACCATGAGTGGCAGTGTTTCACCGGTTGCCGACGACGACGCAATATCATCGCGCCCGCTCATACTGTGACATCGCGGAATAAGATTTTCGCTTCAATTTGCTTATCACTTACAAATATACATATACACTAAGGCACTGCACTTTTTACTTCACTTACTGCTGGACGCCAAATAGCTTGTTTTGATTATATTTTATCCTATAAAC
>DWPA01002919.1:0-14963 GCA_018251375.1 Calpodes ethlius
TGAATAAGAAATGTTTTAAATATTTGTAACATATATATCTTGAAAGTAATAGTGCAGTATTATAAAATCACACGTGACAATTGGTGAATAAAAAGTAAAAATTGATTATGAATAACGTTTTGAATTTTTAAGTAGATGTAAAAAAGGGTCCGCGTGTGTTCCGCTTGCGCGCGGGTGCAGTCAGTATGACGTGCAATCAAGCTGCAGTGGCAGCCATCACGACCTGCTCAATAATGCAACACTGAGGTCCGTTGTTCTTTATACGATCGCGGAACAAAAAATGTTTAAACAGGGTGGAAACTACGCAGGAAAGAACTTTAATGATGCCGTATTATATAGGTCGACCGTACGGGTTGTAAAATATTGTACCATGTATTGTTATGAGGTACGTGTATCTATATATTTTATTATATTTTATATAAATCGGTTTTTCGAAATTCGCTGCAACGTTTTAAATGCAAATCGTAACATAGAGAGTTTTTTAGTCTAATAAATCGATTAATACAGGTTTCGATTTTAGATACATTAGTTTTTATATGGTTTTTGAAAATTTGATGTTAGATTTGTCAATTGATTTAGTTCGCTTAGATTGATACTAGGCAATGCTACTACATTTCATTCGCCTTATTACAATAAATAATCAAGTTTATGTAACCATTACCGCCATCGGTAAACTCAATTTTAATCAATTTACAATGTACGTGGTATATTACTTCAACCGAAGCTCTTTTTACAACACAAGTTATATATTAAAGTGTCATAGTTAGCCCACTAACATATTAAATAACGGTGCTATAAAGATTTATATGTGACTATATTATACCATTTTGACGCAAAACTTTTAAAAATTATTCATTTTTACAACATTAAATTGAAAATTTTGTTTTGTCTAGCGATTAAACGATCGTGTATTTCTTTGACTATTTATCAATCCTTAGAATTCGTTCTACAATTAAGGCAACAATCTTCATAAATCAATTTCCCCCGAATTGAATGTCAATAAGTAGGGTCGGTTGTTAAACGACGCGCTCTGAAATAAAACTTTCCGGAGGGCGAAAAGTTCTGAGCAAAAAGAATATTTACATTAATTCTCTTCATTATGTTTTGAAGAATAATCATGGGCACCGTTTCCTATTCCACTCTCTCGATTGAGTTTTTATTTGAATATTTTTTTGTCGTCCCCAAAGTTCGTCTCTGTGCGACAAGAGGAAGTTTTTATTAGCATCTTAATGATTTTACGGCGAGTCCCCGGTTACAACAGCCTTTATGTTGTCAGATTTTCTTAAGTATTTTTAGGAGACTTTTTTGCATCTTACATTATTAAAGTTTTCATTCCCTCGCTTAATGAAGCTCATTTCTTCTGTTCGTCCGGACCTTGATTGCCTTTGTTTTGCATAAATGCAAGATTTCTATAGGTTCTTTCTAGCAAATCGAGTAAGTTCAAAGACTGGAAATTTGTTCTCCGATACGGCAATTAATTGTTTCCCCTGTATTCTAGTACTTTAGATACTTTTCATTAAATTACGATTGGAATGCAATTGATGCGATAAATTATTACATAAATTTCTTACATATTGTAATAAATATGTCGTATATTATTTTATCTAAAAAGTTAATCTCAGATACTAGTGGAAAATTACCTATTATTTCAAGGTGTAATTACATTTTACGTTTTAAGTTAGGGCAGGAAGTAATTATGAGTATTATATATTTATTACACTCTAAAATGACCAAGTTGATTCATCAACGGCGAGTCCTTATTCTGCTATTAACTACTTTTCCGGGTCTGCTTTACGCGCCACAAAATAATAATTGTCCGGAAAATCGACTGAAGCTGTATGTAATGTTATGAGAGGAAGGCCGTCGTTTTTCTCCGGCCGCAATTGAGTCCGAGATCTTGCTTTCTTTTTAATTTCCCTACGGCCTCCTAATGAGCTCCCGGCGGAGGCCCGCGCCGTTATCTATGATATTCTTGAGGTTGATGCTTATTGTGCGTGTCACTGATGACTTCCCTTTTTATTATCCTCTCGAACACAATTCAGCGGTCGCCCAAATGAGCTCCTCTCATTTGCTTTGGTCTTTTTATTTCTCTTGATAGCCGTTTGCGTCGCGCCTTTATTTTCCTTTAATTTCACCGAATCTAAGCCTCTGATTACGAAACGGTCGAAGTGAACTGATTCAGAATCATTTGATATAAAATAGAGAATGTTTATTTACACAACACATTATTATTAAGTGACAGATTCATATAAATCCACAACAAATCACCCGACTCCGCCTCCACTTATCTATTAAAATGAGAGATTATAGCGGACTCAAACATTACACCCAAAAGCCGGGTGTTATTTTCAATGGATTGTCCAATATTGTCACAATCCCTATGGAAGGGCAATTAGAGACGTGTCGCGCGTGACGGACACGTGTCGCAGATCCTCGTTGTCACGCGGAACACGGCGCACGCGACGCCGACATACTACCCTCATTACAGCCCTAATGTTTGTTCTGAGCACAACGCAGTTCAGAAGCTTCGATACCGATATGTTTAAATAAAAATCCCAAGGCCTATCTCCCGAATGCACAACATCCATTTACATACAACTGACATTACGAAGGATTATTTACTAATCGCCCCGAAACATTAACCTCTTTTAACTGTTAACGAATTCGAGATTTAACACGACAGATGTTTCTTCGACGCCCCAACACGATTACACGAGGCGACGCTGAATTAATAAACGGAATTGCAACTGAAAAATTTCGGGTATCAAGCAAATCCCTATCGAAGAATTCACTTCATTTAAATATCGCATTTTTCTTGAAGATTATACCGTACGACAGCTATAAAAGAAAACAGGAGCCCCACCCCTCGATAATGCGACGAGGCTGAGGAATTTTTATTTCGTTCAAATCTCTCCTGACATAGGTATATTTTGCAAGATCGCCTGGAGATTTTAATACCCGATTTTATTTAAATTCGTTTAGGCAGTGCGGGTGATTGCGCCCCGAGACATTTATCGTGGGGGCGTGATTGTATTTATAAGCAGAATGGTTTTTTACACTTTTACTCCTATGTGTTTTATGAGAGGGGGTAAAAATTATTATACTTATATATAGTTAGTTCATCATATGAGATCAAATTTTTTATTTATGCTAAACTGAAAACTGTAATTAAATGCTTCAGACAAGGTCTGTTTGTTCATTAGACGACACGACAACGACATCTTATATATTGTGTACACACGGAAATGTCCATATGTATTTATGGACAGGTTGTGTGGAGCTTAAAGGTGCTACCACACTAGTAAAGGTTTTGAGACATTTTGTAAGTGCATTATGGCAATACCATTTGAAATTTAAAGCTATGTATATCTATATTAATGTTATAAAGAAGTATTTTCGATAATTTTTCAACGTATAATATATTATCACAGTAATATATAGTCCATAGGGTTTTTATCTTATTCGCACACATGCAAATTCAGAGTGGATCAACAGTGTTCCAATATAGCATTAATAAAAAAAATATTACTTACTACTTAACTAGATTACATTCGTTAAATCTGTACGTATCATCACTATTTATTTTTAAGAATATTTTGTTTGTCTGTTAGAAGATAGATGTACATATATGGTTGATACTCTTGCTGCCCCATCAGTCACTTAGCGTGACGTGTCATAGGTTGCATACTGTGAGTTTGTCATGAGCCACCGATGCACTGAGGTGATCATTCTTCATTTGTTTACTTTTTCATTCTTGGATATTCTGTTGACCACTAATAAGAGCATTAGTATAATACGATGTATTTAAATATCTTCTTATTTTTTTAAATAAATGGAGTCTTTTTATTTTAACTTTTGCATATTGACTTTTATATAATTAAGCTAATTCACTCCCTTACTCTTTTGTTAGGCAATTTTTTTCTGTTTGATCAATATTTGATTTGCAAGGCTTAATATTTTAAATAAAAAAAAATATTTTTATAATTATACTACATTATTCTGTTATATAATAAAGAAATGTATATATATGAATAGAAAACGGTATTCGAAACAAAACTGCAAACGAATTTCGACCACTAAGTGCACACATTTTTTTATGAATCGTTTATTTTCAAGTGTGATAAACAATTAAGTCGATCGTAATATTATTTTGGAACGTAAATCAAACATACGATATTATATGTCTCTATATATCATTCTTTGATCTAAGTTCATAAAAGATTTTTAAAACGAAATTAGTATAAGGTACCTATATCAAATCAGATCTCAGACGAATAATACATTAAAAGATGAATTCAAGGCTCATTCTCAGAATTTCTAACGTTCTTTGTGTTTCAGGTGAACAAAGAGATGTGATATACATAAAATGTTATTTCAATATATTATATTAAATATATTTGGGGGTGAACATTTTGATGAAAAACTTTTTTGTATGGGCTTTGGTATATGCAATAGGATTCTTTGGATTGCAATTCGCAAATGAATGTTTAAGTAAAACATCATAAATGTTTACGAGTCGAGAGCAAAAATTAAACCGTCATAAATGTTTGCTACCATCGGAAATCGAACCTGGAACCCTTCGAACGTAAGGCAGGGATAGTGAAAAGTATGTTACGACACAAATAGTAGACGATAATAGATATATATATCTAAACATCTATTTAATTCAACTTGTGGAATGTTTTAAATTATTTTTGTGATCATTCCTACTTCATTAGCGTATTCTCCCCCGAGACAAGTCCATGTTTTCACTATACGTAATAGCATAGTCAGATCACGCTGAAAAATCGCCGTCATTTTTCGTACCGTTTTTGCTTCTTCCATCACAATGAATTTCACCGACAAAATTTTCCTTGCCATTTGTTTCCATCGCGCAAGATCTTTTCGTATGAGGCGAGTTCTCCGTTAATATATGTGCCGAGAATACCGTGGTCATATATTACGCCGACCTCTGCCGGACCGGACATAACAATCCTCGATTTGCTATAATATCGGTAGGGTGTCTTTGTCCGTTGGGTCAGTTCGATGGTGGGAGCGAGTGAGACGAAGGTGGTCGGCGGAAAACGCGGGGTGGCAGCGTACGTGCCGCGTATAATAAGCATTTCATGCACGGGGTGCGGGCGCGGGATCCGGAGGTTTCGTAGGTACCATTTTCCGTAAGTCGTGTACCTAACCGGACCGTACATTATGGGCGAGGGTCAGCGCCTGCCATCCTTGTCGCCCCCGTGCCCGTAGCTGCCACGAGTATAATTTTGCGTGATATATCGTAGACGTCGCGTCCCTCTGATGGCCCTACGTTTCATTCCAAAATAATATATTTCACTGTAAATTTCAAGCGTATCAAAGCTGAACAGCTTTGTATCGCGTACGGAATTATTTACGAATGCCAATTACTATATAGATTCCAGGTAATCAAATACAGTACGTATATGCGAGGTATATCGGGGTAATATAGGAAACATATGGGGTGTGTCGATAGCGGTCGCTGAATTCATCTTCTATCTATACGATTTATACACGAAAAGGCCGTAAAACGGAACAATAAAAACCCAAAACAGCAATAAATTTCAAGCAATAGACGAAAAGGTTCGAGCGCGCCTTATCAATTCCCACCACGCATACAACGTCTATAGCACAATAAAGTTATGACGTAAGTATAGCGTGTCCTACGTTCATACATAAATGTATTAAACAAAGGCTCCATATAAAACATTTAGTTTAATATTTTATGCAAATGGAATACAAAGTTTACAAGCAATAAACACTTGGATAATTGTGTACGGTAACTAAAACAAACAGACAAGTCCAGTAGCCCTCCGAGAGAGGGTCCTTTAAGGACAAGGAAATGCGGTTCTTGTGGACAGCGAAGGTGTTCTTTATGAATAAGTAACGTCACTTAATTGAAAACGAATTAAGCCGCTGACCAATCTCATTAAATATTTCAAGTATTATATAATGGGTAGGCATTCAAACATGAGAATTAACCTGGTATCTAAAAGCTTAGACCTATGTATACCAAAGTGTATACTGAAATGCCTTGGTTGTAGTAACAAATAGTAGGAAAATGTTATTAAGAGGACACAGCTGTTAATAATTCGTGAGTGCGGTCCGGCGCACTTACAGCGTCGATTCATTATCGTTACGGCCTCAGATAGACAGAGATGTACGATGTACCTTCATGATTGACCCCTCATTAAAAATTACGAACATACAGACAGATTAAACGGGTATCGCTGAAGCTCCCTTTGCTTTCTCGGTATCAACTGTATCTGGAAGAAATCAAAGATTTATAAGTCTGTTCGGGATTGAGTTTTTATTGAACTGGTTTGAGACTGTATACGAATCTTGGACAATTAAAAGGTCCTTTGATTCGTTAGGTTAATTTGCAAGAGGCCGAAGGAAGAGAGCTCGGCGGTCGCCTGAGGGTCGAATAAATATGTCCCAAAGAGTTAAGTGGGAACGAAGTGCGGAACGGAGACCGCGTCCGACGTTTGCTCTTCTCCTCGTGTTGTTGCACCACTTATTACACACAAAGTTCTGTTAAAGTTTTCTCCGACACTCGGGCGCGAGTTTAATTTACTCGATAGTGTAAATAAAGCGGGTGGAGTGGGAAGTTTCGCGGCAAGGCGAGCCCTGGCTGCGACACCCGGCTGCGGTCGAGTGATAATAACGTTCTAGCGACCGGGACTTCCTTATTAATCGAGAACAACAAATTTTAACGACAAGAATTAATGAATCTCGTTACATGGGTTAATCTCCGGATCGTAAAGTGTGCGCTCGGCAGTTAAGGTGTAAGGGGGAGGCCATGTTTCTGATTCACGTATGCTTCGCCTGGTGCGTTTATTTGGGACATATTAGGTACGGTAAGGTAACTATACTCATTGTTTTGATCTGATATTTGACTATACATTTTCTTTACATGTTTGTTTGAGTGTTTGAATATTGATATTTTTAAAGCCATATCATTATATTTGTACGTCAATACATTCATCGTTATTTCAAATATAATCAAAGCACAATGAAATTTGGTGAACCTGAAATATTTTAATAGAAAATAGTTGCGTATGAAAAGAAGAATTTCTGTCTTATACAGCAATAAAGCCGTATTGCTCACGTTAATCTTGACGTAAACCTCCTCAATATTATAAGAGATTAGTTCATTTTAGGGAGCGACCCAAATTTAGCACAGATATTAAGTACTGAAGCGGCAAGATGAAACGATTGCGAACGACGGCTTGACTGAGGGCTCCAATATATATCGCCCAGTTAACGAGCATGTGCGAATGGAAGTTTATTGTAATTGCCTTTTGTAAGATCGGGACAGGGTCATTACGGACCGTCCTCGCAGACTCACCCGCTGTTTGCCGAAACTTTCTTCCACAAGTACAGCCTTAAGAAGCTTTAAGGTTTGTTACTAACTATAATGGTTTAATTTGGTGCTCATCTCCAGTACCTACTTTAGGATTTATAAAAATGTTTTTAAGTCTTGCTTTTTAGCTAGACGTCTTTGTTGAGTTTTTAAATTTTGAACACGAAGTATTATTTTTCTTTCGTAGGTATAGAATGACTGTTCTTTTCTCCTTTGTGGTGACAGTATCATCTGGGGACGGTGTCCACTTACCATCAAATGACCCGTATACTGATATGTCAGCTATTTACGTAAAAATAGCACAAAATTTCGACAATGTTATAGGTACATTGATAGTTTCAGTTATGTTTTCAGGCATTTTTTTTATCGAAAATATTAATTATTAAAATACAGTTTTAAGTTCACTGCTCTCCTCTTTAAAATATAACCGAGCTTTATATAATTGTAAACATGAATGTATGTATAAAAAACAACATAGATAACGTCATTATTATAATTATATACGATAAGATTTTAGTGTCATTTAGAAATAACGTAGATGATTGAACTTTCCAAACATCTCATGTTTGTAAAACCGGCAGCACCGCCGCGTCGTTTAGATTTAACGAGCGCCCAAAAACGATCTTCAACCACATATTTATTATACGGATAAGATGAATCGTTCAGCGCGAACGTTAAAATTTCAATTACGTTTAAATGAAACGTTGATATTGAATTCTATCAACGGGAGGTAATGCGTGTGTATTCATCAGGTGAAGAGCGTGGGGCACATTAGGGGGCTCCGGCGGCCTCAAAGCCAGAAGACTGATTATGTCTATCCGCAATTTCTCTCCGGCCCTATTCTCGCGAGCTAAAACTAGCGAGTTTTCCACCGCGCTATTAAGCGGTCGCTTTTACATTTGTCCTTATAATGGAAATGTGTTACTAATTAATTTAAAGCGAAACTCATTTATGTCGAAATGCGCGTCTATTAAGCTATGATGAGAGAACGCCTTTTTGGTGTCGCTCGAATCGTTATTGTTTAGACGGGTTATTTTAACGGTGATATAGTTTGAGGGTTGTCATTGTTATATTTAGCGAACGTGGAAATTATACGTGGTCCGGTTACAAGCCCTCACCCCATTAAGTAAAGGCGAGCTCATTCTCGGTAAGACTAATCAAATAACAGTCTCCCCATCGGACTCCTCTCGCCCCCGCTGCGCCCCGCCTCGCGGCCAGTGGTCATCTCTCTTATCGATTGTGGTGGAATTCGTGCACAGAATGCGATATTTCCCAGCATTCGCTACTCGTTCCAAGAAACAATACAACGAAGCGTTATTGCCAGTTTCTATGGAATTGACGAGCGAGCGCACTTTGTGGTTTAGTTTGATTTTTGGATATTGGATTGGATATATATTCTAATATTACACAAAGAGAGGGAATTTTGTTATTTTGTAGCTACGTGTGATTTAATATTTTTTTCAAAAAAATATTAACCATTTTAGAAGTATTTTCTAAGGTACGGACATAGTTTACATACGTATATATAGACGATATTCGTATATATAGCATGAATTTTGAGAGATTCCACGGCGTGTGCTGCCTAAATAGTACAAGTTACACAAAATTGAGAAACGGCAGAATTGTTCTTAGTGATTTTTTTTAAATAAGCCATGCAAAGCAGTAATCTTAAAAAAATATATTCTTAATTTTTTTTAATACCCAATAGTATCAAATGAGCTAAGTATTAGATTTACAATAAATTTAATTTTGCTTTTTACCCTGCTATTATTATACTTGTATATAAATATAGTGTTGTCCGTTTCATCAAAGTATGAAAAACGCCTATAATAGTTGATGTTGTGTTTTCCAGATACCCAACAAACTTCGACGTGTCAGGCGCTTTGTAAAATAGTCGTTAAGATATTAAGTAAGAACGGATTAAGTTTGTACAAACGACATAATATTTTTACAAATAACCCAAAGAAACAGTTATTCATCAACATTTTTTTATCACATCTATTTGAGCTACTTTGTTTCTCGGAAACTTGTACTAAAATCATATTTTCTATCCCTACATATAATAATAATGATTTGAATTTAGAATGTGGATATTATTGGTAACAGTTCCAATCACCAAAGTGATCACTCAAATTAAATTGTATGGACAAGTTATAGGCTGTATCATGTATCACGCTTTGCACAAGGTAGATTAAAAAAAATTGTGAAAGAATAAAAAACGCGCGAATTTAGCCTTCGTCATTGTGTACTCAAATTAGCGTTTTCGATAATGTAGTATTCACCCCAGGAGGAACATTATTTTAAGCTCGAGTGATATACTTTGGATCCTTCGCAGCGGTCAGGATTCTACTTTTGAGTTCCTCGCTATGCTAGGGATTCTATTCTGGAATCCTTTGCACCACTTAAGATTCAATAAAAGTTCTCGTCTTATAAATCATTAATTTGATAAAAATGAAATTGCAGTTTTTTAAAGGTTTTACAAGTTGCCAAAAGCAAACTTTACGACAATATTTTTTTATATTTACATAAATAGTAAGCGCTTACATACTATACGTAGATTGTATTCTATCTTTTGCCTACTTATATTTTGGTTTGCGTGCTTGTAAGCTATCATATAACTTTTGAACAATTATAGATTACGTTCACGGGGTAACAATGGGTAAGTTTTTTGACGCAAGCGGTCGATGTTCGTTCGATAATAGAAGGTTTATGAGCGGACGCCGTGAAAACAATGCATGCGTTTTCATACACTCTCTGTTGTCACTGCGGTCGAGTTCAATTGCATATGTAAAAAAACGCACCGGGTTGTCGTCCTGTGAACCTAGTGATAGAGTTCGTAGTCACTAGATAATTTCATCGTATCAATGGTCTTTAGGTGCAATAGGATAGGTAGTGGTGTAGTCAAATAATTAACATAATCTCTGTTGGCTGGCGCAAAGATAGCTGATAATTACAAGTTACATCATAATGATACAGTTCTATCAGTAATCCTGCGATATACTCTGTTTCCATCGATATTCTGGTAAATGCTATCCTTTGTGTATTGAGCGCTGGTCAGTAAATCCATGCAGTGGGAAGTCGGCAGTGCGATGCGGCCGCCGCTTCGTTCCGCCATGTAATTCTAATGAGTATTAGTGTCGTTCGTCTGCAGCCGCCCGCGCCCGTCCGAGTCCTATGCTATGGCTAATTTGTTACTAAGAGATCACTTTGTAATGGTATAGAGTATTATTTTTATATAGGCGCTATGTTGCCATACAGCCAATAATAGTTTGTCGATAAATATTTCGTGTACAGGAGATCGATCATGTACAGTTTTATGATATTATTGATTTGATAATTCGGTAATCATAATTATCATCGATCTGTTTATGAACAGCTTATGCAGATTTAATAACAACGCTTTTTTAATCAATAACAGATGACGTTACATATAATTTTTTACATTTTTTCATGTGAGAAAGTAATATTACGGAGATGATACTCACCCAGATCGATTTTACTAGTAAAATGCTATTTAAGCTTAAAAAAAATGAAGATCGTTAAGACCGTTTCGGAGAAACTAATTACTTACAAATATAAATACAATAATTGTTCGTTTAGAGTGTAGGATACCGTAGAACGTAAAATTTTCAGTTTTTTTATTAAACAAGTAGAATTTTTTTTAAGTATAAATCACTGTTATATATGGACATCAGTGATATCAAAGGCATAGTCGATGCGTTAACTGAAGAAAAAGAAAATACGATGTCCATTTTTACAAATAAAATCCGTAAAAAAATATTTTACCGTGGATTTTAGGAGAGTGACAGTTCGCAGAATAAAGAAGTTGTTGAATTTGAATCCGATCAAGTTAAAAACAATTTCCATACATACATCCCAAAATAATTATAAATCCTAAGAAAAATTTTTCATACCTAAAAAATATTTAGGTACCTGCTTTAAAATCTGTGTTTACTTATATATAAAAATAACTTTGTAGATATATTTTTTTTCAAATCTTGAAAATCTGTAACTAGGTTCTTTAAAAGGAAAGTTCTTATAGTATTATAGTTAGTCTGTAAATATGAAGTGGGCAATAGAAACGCTGCGACGACCAGCTTGGGCCGTTCCGCCATGTAATTCTAATGAGTATTAGTGTCAATCGTCTACTGTCGCCGGAATTCTGTGCTGTTTCTAATTGAAGCCTTGAATTCGTACCATCCTTTAGCATCATGGATTTACTGTTAGTAATTCAATTCGCTAGTCATATCCCTACTAGTTTACAAGGTACTAATACATTTGAATAAGTCATTTTAAGGCGACTGAAAATCACATATTGATATGATTTAAATTATAATTTAAGTATAAGCGTTTCCCCAAGTACTTGTAAAATTTAAACGTTAGGTGTTTTAGTAGCGACGAAGCTAAAGGCGAGAGGATATGATAAACAAATAATCTTCGACCTATCGAATATGAATCGGAACAATTAACACAATTCGACAATTGACACCGATTTTTTTTTAATATATAAAAAAAATTAAAGTGTTTCTCAATATTTCACTTAAATAATTTGGTTTAATGAATGTTATTATCATAAATCTTGATTAATGGATAAAAATCAATTCATCATATCATGAATGAATAGGAAATGAAAAATCATGTCATCGAATTTGACACGAAGTCTTTTTCGAATATTTTTTTAATGCTATAAACAAGTACTCATACTTGTTTTGGTGGTAAGATTTCACATAAGACTTGTAATATCAATATTATTATTAGTATAATTGTAACGGTCATGTCTTTGGACATGATAGCCACTTGTTATCAGGTGGATCTTTTGCTTGTTTGTTGGCAATTTACATAAAAAAATCATATTTAATTGCAGGTGCGACGATTATCGCGGGCTTTGATAATTTTTGAACATGAATTAAATATTATTAAATAACAATTGATTCTTGGGAAAAGCGTTGCACGATCACCATTGCTAGTTATATGATGTATATTATTTGCCATTCAACCTGGTGTTCTAACTTTTCAGTGCCTCGAGGTTGCTAGTATTTAATGAATTATTATTGTTCAATCGCTAAATATTTTTTTCTGTAAAGTTCATTTACTTTTTGCGACTTAATTCTAACCTTTGGTTTTCTTCTAATAATTTCCTCTAAAGTGCTATTTTAGTGTTTTTTTCCGGTTGTTATATCGAGTATTTCGGTGTAATTAATATTTAAAACTTCTCAAAAGCCTCCTTTTGTGAATTAAGGTGACAGATGAGCAGGAGTTAGGTGATGTTACGTGTTGATGTTTGTGCGCAGCTTCATTTTGAATTGTATATTCAGATGTGACCGTTCATTATTCAACAATTAAATATATGTATATATTCAAACATAATACAATGAATTAAGGTTATTTTATTTTCAATATGTATAATATTTACATTGGATAATTAATGGTTCGTACAATAAGCATGTACTTGAATATCACAGTAATATTTAGGAACAGCTTTCTGTCAAATTTTTGAAAGAAAAATGTGTATGTCAGCTCTGACACGTGACTGATAAGTAAGTTACTTATATTTATACTCAACTCCAATTGTAATTCCATATAGATTTAATTGTATTAAAAGCTCAAGGTAAAGATTAATCCATGATCTCGTCTTTGTCTTAGCGTACTTACGTCATCACCATGTCAGAAAAAAACGTTATGGTCAACATTGGTACTATAATTTCTGTACTATTCAGTTGAACCTCCTCGCTACATCTGATAGCCTAGTACTCTTAGCTCCAATTCATTTCAACGCTTATTAAATTGAGAAAATAATATTATAATATTTTAGTACATAGTTATACTTATATTTTCTGTTTACATAGACTCAATAAAGTAATGGTAACTAAGTTTTTATTGGGTTCTTAAAAAATATTTTTTGGCGTTCATTACTTCTCGTTTTGGAATAGACTATAAATGATTTCTCCCACTTCACTCATATTGCAAGATAGTTCGTTTCAAGAACGTAAACGATAATCGTTTTGGTAGTTCGTCATATGTATGGAGATGAGAGTACATCAAAACACAAACATAACCGTTGGCAAGGCTGCGACTACAGCGCTTCTATGGGGTAACGTTGCGGTCGCCTGTACATCGCTTCACTGGACTGTGAAAATGATTTTGATTTGACCCTTTGCAGGGTGCCTCTACCGCAAAATTACATTTCAATCTGCGAATTTGCTTGTATAAGCTTTGCTGTTTATCGATATCACTGAATAAGTATGGATGTATCCTTCGTAAATTGAGTTTTCTTCAGATATGCACTAAAAGAAGATATGTGTGATGTGTATACACTTTAATCAACATCACGAAGTGAAGTTTTTGTAAACATATTGAAATCTTGCAGCACAAAACTTTTAATAAATAAAATTTAATAAAAAAAAATTTAATCAAATGTCTTAATATGTGATCATTCATTTTAAGAAATAAATCTGTGTAATTATTGAGAAAAGGTATGAATGAAACTTATTTTATACAAAATTTGGGATAAATAACGTACTGACTGAGACAAAACCGAGATATGATACTGACAGCGTTCCCCATAGACAAATGTGGAAACGAAGATAATTTTATTTGGAGAAAATATCTCGGCTCGGCTGATATATTCAACAGAATATTCCCATATGTGCGTAATTCTGTGGAATGGCAAAAAAGGTCTGTTTGAGGGGTGAAATATGTAAATTTATTGTCTTGGGCGGCTCCCGCCGGTGGCGCCCCCATCATACGCCGACACGTAGGATAAAGGAAATGTTAATGCGCACCAATTTATGTGCTTTTCTATGATTTCGCTGAATCGCGCCGCGCTGCGCCGTTTTCCCCTTTGTACATCGCCGTACTGAACGCTTTGTTTATAAATTGAAGTGTTTTCAATATTTCTAGTCGCGCGAGGAATCGTATTTATAAAACTTTTTCAATCTTCTGTCTCTAACGTGGGATGTCTTTTTATTTAAGTACCTATCTATACGTCCCCTGTGGAACCAGCTTCTTTTCCCAATTGATCACCAATTATTTTATTAATTATAGTTAGTAAATTTAAATCTTATAACTGTTTATGATTAACATAAAAGTAACAGTTGAGTATGTTAACAACTGCGACAAATATTCTATCTTCCCCTCGCGATGCGCCGTGACTAATTCACAAAGGCCAAATGTGACATAATACCAGCATAATTCAATGTTTTGCTCACCATATTGTATTTTATTTATGAGTTATGCCTTGTTGAGTATCGTGCTTCTCTTTCTAGCTTGGCGATTGATGTACTAACGGTATTATGCTGTCCTTTTCTGGCTTTGCCGAAGGGTGTTTTATTTCGGCTGCATGAACGGATGGTTAAATAGTACGAGTTAACTTACACCGCATCCGCTTCGCGTCATTTAGGGGTTTGAAGAGCGCTTTATGCCAACCTGTCAATAAATATTTTATTGCACGGAACGCGACGAGGAAAATTAAATTTGTTATTGAAGCTTCTATAACAATGTTGTGGAGACAGGGTAAGAGATAAGTCATTATATTATTTTTTAAAGTAGTGAGTGGAAATAAATAATAATGTTAAAAAGATTAAAAACAACTTTA
>DWPA01002920.1:0-14962 GCA_018251375.1 Calpodes ethlius
TGTTCCTGTCATAGTATTACCTGTGCGTCATTAGCTAAAATATTAGGGGCTAAAGATCCGAATAGACGTCGATTATCTGGAGCTACCACGTACGTGTATTTATATATCGATAACGTGGTTAAGCTGTGTAATTAATCGAGGTGGGGATACAATTTATCTTCGTCACGAAGCAAATAGCTAATTCCCACACATTAGAGACACAATGGCCCGCTGCCGGGTCTTATTGATTACCACCTATTGTTCCCTTTCGACCGCCCTAAATGATACACTTGATACTGTTTGATATGAGTGTTACTTATAGCCTAATGAGCTGTTGTAGGGTTGATAAAAAAAATGACAGTAGCGGAACCGTACGTTAAGAGTGAAGAGTTGAAATAAACCAAAACAAAGGCTAACACATTCATACCTCCGACCACACTAACACCCATGACCCGAGAACAAATGTATAAATATTTGTCCCGGCCGGGAATCGAACCTAGGACCCCTCGCTTCGCAGGTAGGGTCACTACCAACTAGGCTACCGGGCCGTATATCTATGTGTGTATCCAAATGTGATGATCACGCGATTTCAATGCTTCTTGCTCACGCCAAAAGTGCCTTATATGCCTATAGAATGTTTTACTTCATAACATTTATATTAACGTATACAGAAATTGTCTAAGACTTTCCTTCTGGCTAATTTAATAACCAATTAGATAATGTATAAATTATAAATATGCCATAAAAAGCAATTAAAGTAACAATGTTTTTATAACAATTCAAAAATTATATTGACTGAATTGGTTAAAATAACACAAGTTAAAATGGAATTCGTTCGTCCACGAAACGGAAGGTAAACTGCATTAAGGTTGCGATGTTAATTTTAAATATTTTTTAACCACGAGCTAAATATAATTCACAACTTAATACAATTATTTCTAGAAATCTTAGTAATGTGACCAATCAATCTTTATTTGTTTTTAACTTTTAAACAACTTACTATTTCTGTTAGTTTGTTAATAAGTTTGTTTGGGTCAAATCTTACCATTTTGGATTTAATTTCTTTTTCCTATGCTACTGACTTGAAGTATTTACATATTGATTTAATGTTATTTATGTAAGCTTTATTGACTTCAACAAAAATCATTACGATTCAATTGGCGGGCTTAATGATCAAAGCGTTCTCTGCCAGATAACTATTGGACTAAAATAAAATGTATGAAAGGTGTTATGTACTTCGTATGTTATGATCTTATGTACCTATTATATTATTATAGTTAAAAAGTTTATCAAAAACCTCCGTGCTGCATCTCCTCAACGATCAAGAGCACAAATACCAAGTTTTAAATACACATCTAACTATGATAGCCTGCTTTAAAATTTACCATGACAGCTACTCCCAGAGTTGGCTTCAGGCAAAGCAACTCCGCAACAGTGAACAGAACCTTCACTATTATTTTGTATTTCTTAGTGTTAAAAAATGTAAAATAGTTTTTTAGGTTTTTAATATATTCATCACAACCCATAACTGTCCCACTGCTGGGTTCGAGTCTCCTCACTCAGTGTGAGGGGCACGGACCATAGTTCACCACGCTAGCCAAGTGTGAATTGGATCCTTCAAGAACATTATGTAGAACCCCCAGATATGCAGGTTGCCTCACGATGTTCTCAACGAAGCAAGTGATAATTAATTTGTAATGCGCACATAACTTTTTGAAAATTAGAGATGCGTGCGGGATTCGAACTCACGCTCCCGCGTTCGGAAAACTAACGTTCGAACCATTAGGCTATTACTGCTTATTTTTAATTAAATAATGTTTGCTAATACAAAATAAATTAATAAGACGTCTAATTCTTAATTATATTTGGATTTATATTTTCATTCCCCAAATAAATACATATAAGTCGCAAATAATCGTAAATCGCATCGTTGAAATAAAGATTTTTTGTATATTCACCTTGTAACCGTGTTAAATGCACTTAAAACTTTACAATAGAATTTTGTATTCCGTGCATATAATTAGCATAGAAAGGTGGGTTATAGATAACCGAGGCACTTACGTACCAAAACGAAAACTAGATTCCAAGATTGCATCACACGTAATGACGTGTTCTGGTTATTTGAACCACACCGTTCTAGAACAAAATTATATTAGAATTTGAAACAAACACAATGTGATTAGAAACGTAATGAGGTTTTTTATTATTACTATAAGTATTTTAGTGTTAGGGTACAAGATACTTTATTTGTCAAAAGAACTCTCCTTCGTATGAAAAAGCTTCTCATTAAAACTTAAATGTTAATAACTTACGCCAGTCACATTGAGTGTTCACTGTTGTATTATTGTTATTAAAAATAAGAGTTGTGTTAAACCAAACGTACTACTAACAACAATTATAAGTAGGTATAGGTCAAACACAACATGAAGTATATATATAAACCTTATTTTAAAACGTGGACTATTGTTGTGTTGTTAGTTGTCTGCAACATTCCATGAACACTAAGTCAGAAATGATTATTTCTCGTGAATTTTATCGTTACTGCTTTGTACTGATATGTACTACTAAAAATAATATTAGTGAAAATATTATTTACTAACTTTCTCAAACGAATTTTCCATATTAAGCTTTGTTTCATTTTACGATCAAATGGATCTAATCGATCCATTTACTATATTTAATACCTCCTTATTTATTAAAGAATCAGTTCTCGACTTTATTCCTAAAAATAATAATTTTGGGCTGAATATCTTGATGAAGACATCTTCCTACACTAAATAAAATAAGTGTTAAAATGTAAAGGATTAAAAAAAACAAAATAAATATTAAAAGTTAAAAAGGAAAGTTAAAGTTTTTTGTTTTGTAACTAAAGCAGGGACTTCTACGAAAAATATGATGTACATGCTATGAAACGTACGTCAATTTACTCGTATTATTATAATATTATGGTTGGTTGTAACTCGGGAGTTTACACCGTGTTATATGACTTTACGCCGCGACTATGCGCCTGGGGAATCGAGTTTTGCAGTTATTCCACAAAATTTACATTGTGACAGAAATCTCATATTTAGACATTATACGGAAGAGTTTTGATACATTATAATTATTATTTTCATACGTTATTATTCTGAAATTAAATGATGGCCATTTATATATGACAATTATGGTTATAATAATTATGTACAATAATAGTTCAAATAAAATTTTCAACGGATATCTCACATTTTCACTTACAAAGAATCTAGTTAATTCCCAATGTTTGCTGATTGGTTTGTTTGTTTAGGTCTAATTTTACAAGGTGAATGAGCCCCACTTTCTGTTATCATGCGGAGTTAATATTGTTCATGTTGATTCAGTATCGACGACCGAGCATCTATATCCCCGTTAAAACGGAGGTGTAAATGTTTAGAGTGAGATATTTTTATTAGTCTATAGGTTGTGCAAACAAATATTTATTCCAAAATTTACCAAGTATGTATGCGTATTTCGGTATTAAATATTTTGAAAAGAGCCAGATAAAGAAAGTTTAAAAAAAATATGAAAAAGATGATCTAATTATGTAAGATCCCAAATCACCACTGACTTTATCATATTAGAGTAAAGATTGACAATTTAATATTAATATCACTGAGTACGACACTTTAACATGTAGTCTCTTTATCTACGAGTATAAGGTATTACGTGAAGTAGGAGTACCCATTAGGTCATACGTGAAGAGAAAACTATTCCTTTTTATGAATAATGCGCTCACGCAGGAGTCTAATTTTTGTACAAATTCCCTCATGTTTACATGGAGAAGAAATGGATTATTTAATTGTATGTACAATACGTGTTGTAAATGAATTTATTAATGAAAATAAAACAGTGGAATTGTCAATGTAAAGTTGCCCCTTGATGAACAAAATTACAGACAAATTTCGACTGCAGAGCGGGTCTTAGCATTTAGCGAAAGAGCCATCATAGTTTAATGTCATAGTGGCTTGTAAAGATACGAGATAAACCGCCTATTACTGAAAGCTTGAGGAAATCCTAAATGCCAAACATTTCTTGAGTGCTGCTTTGCTTTGCAAAGCACGTAAAGCTGCCGATCCAGGCTATTATAATTACATAAAATTCGATAAGCAATGTCGGAGATTCAAACGACATAAAAGCTACCCACTTCCGACAATACGAACTGAAAGAATATAATCGAGCCCACTTCTGATCTTCCCGTATCCTACAGGGAATCTTTAATTGAATTGAGTTCTACGTCTGTAGTTACAATAATTCTATCATGATGGTTCAAGATACATCTGTGAATGTTTCGATTGAAATCGGCTCGTGCTTGATAAATATTTAAAAGCTTACTTAATCTCTCTTTACATAAACCCATTAACTGTCAACAGGCTGGATACGTTTTACGCTCCATGTGACTATAAAATAAACGGAAAAAAATATATCACCGTTTGTAGTCTTATCTTATTTCTTTATCTAATTTATATTAATATAATGCTAGATGGCGACAACCCTTAATTACTATTTACTAACTTGCAGATCGTTAAAGTGACTAATATCTACCTAAGAATTCATCGACAGTTATTACTTATAAATTATCATAGGACTATATGAAGTTATTACCTCATTGATGATAAATTTCTATAACGATAAAAAAACATTCTCTACATATTACCCCTTGGTAACAATACTTATACAAATAAAGTAACCAGTAGTTTTAAGAAATAAATATTGGACTAACATGAAAATGTAATTATATAAAAATATCAATCGCCAAAGAAAACAGATTCGTCGTTTCAACTCGAACACGACATACCAACATTTCCAATGCTTTACATTTCAAAGGGTACCTATAAAGTCGAGTAATTTACCATTAATGATATTTCCTTTTTTACCAATATATTTCACAAAATCCCAAGTTTTTATGGGATGTAAAATACAGGTGGGTTAACGGAGTTTTCATTGCTTTTAACATTATAATATTCATTGCTCCGTCGTGCAATTTCCAGTTGATAATCCAGGGTAGGTAGAATGAGCCGAGCATTATTCGTCGGAGTTAACTCGAGATCTCATATTGTATCGCATTGTGTAATGTTTCTCGGTGATTTTATTACTTACCGCTTTTGTCATTTCAGTGTTTATCTTTTATCCATTAGTAATATAACCAATTTCAATGCAATTATTATGCCTATAACAAATGTTACTTGTCTTTATCTCAACCAATGTTATTTGCAAATTATTAACAAATAAAAAACAAAACATAGTTTAATGTCTCTTACTCTTCATATTTATACGGTAATTTAATACTGATGCTTAGAGACACAAAAATATTAGCCCAAGACAAGGCATTCACCATTGACTTGGGGAAATTGATTAACAAGCCTTTACACTCAGTCACGTGAAACTAAATCATCATCAACATCAACACAAACCATAACTGTCCCACTGCTGGACTCAGGTGTCCTCTTACCAGCTGAAGGGTAAAAGTCGTAGTCCACCACGCTGTCCAAGTACGGATTGGCAAATATCACGCACCTTTGAGAACATTATCGAAAATTCTCAGGTGTACAGGATTCCTCACGAAGTTTTCCTTGACAGAAGCAAGTGATGGTTAAGTTGACACACATAACTTTTTGAAAATTAGAGGTACGTACAGGATTCAATCTCACGCCCCCACGTTCGGGAAACCTCACTCGAAGCACTAGGCTATCAGTGCTGTAACTACTTAATACTTACAACTTTTAAAAGGGAAATTAAGATAAAAGTATGGGTAGATAAATATAGTACTGAAGTTCATTTTAAATTTACTTTTACCGCGCGGATGAACAAACATCCCTTATCAAAGTTTGTACGAAAATTTGTTATACCTTTAATTACCTTTCAGTGTAAATTATAAGATCAATATGACGTTAATTTATTAGGCTAGCGTGATTATGATTAAATCTATATCAATATATTTTTATGTGTAATATCATCGCTCTACCAAAGCCAAGTTACTCGTTGCAGCCGATGGAAGAATCTATCCTAACAAATGATTTCAAAAAGTGTCATAGGCACCTCAATACGCGCCACACAAATGTTTTTCATTAAATAAAAAGTACCGCTCTCTGTAATAAAAAAATACATGTACAAGTGGCTCCAAAAGGCACGGCTAGGGCCTTTGTTACATAGTTATATAATGTATATACATTCTTCGAATAGAAACATCCTGGTGCTCTATTCATATGTTACAAATTCAGTGAATCTGATTAAGTTCGTCCTCAGACTTGAGAGTTCATAATTAGTGCTGTACTCCAGCGATTCTGACGCCCGTCAACGGATACTGCGCGACACATTAAGACGTCCATTCATGTAAAATTGTACGTATATATTGTAGTATTATAGTGTTCGTAGGTTTTTATAATGTCTGAAAATAAGTGGTAATACATAATGAAAAATGATTATTCGAATACATATCCGAGGCATCTTGAATGAGAAGAATTCGACCTTCATCCACTATTATCTTCACGAAATAAAACCAAAAAGCGCGTTGAATTCGCGCAAGTTTGGTAATATTTTCATAACCTTATAAAGATTGCCGATATCCTAAGCTTTTAATAGTGTAATTCTCCAATTTGGTACGTCATGAATTAGTTTCATAGCATCACACAGTACCATATAATAATATAATTGTGGGTGACCCCTGGGGAGCACGAAGGAAGTTCTTCAAGTTACTCTTGACAGTGCTAATTGAATGATATTACACACGGGCCTCCCAAATATCAGAGTACTCGTTCAAGTAATGTTAATGATTTTACGACAGATACAAATTTAGATGAATTGTATTTTGATACGATCCCTATCCCTAACTTTATAGTCTACATCATATAATCATTTAGTGTCGCCGGCAGCTGTAACGGTACCCGATTTTTCGTAGAGATAAAAGTTAAAGCTAAAAATTTGAAAGTTCATTTACATAGAGTCTATATTAATTATATAGCGTATGTACTTACATACAATAGGTATATTTTAGGAAGAAAATGATTTATGATAAGATATATCATTACTATAAAATATTTGTGTATAGGTATTCGAACTATTAACGTGTTTGATACAAAAAGAAATTAATTGATTTGAAACCATAGCTATACTATACTGTATATACTGAACTACAGAAGAATGTCTACAGGTATTGAAAATATTCTTAATTGTTTCAATTGTCTTTTCAATTTTCATTGAATGTAACACGTAACAGCAGAAGATGTTAAAGATATTAATTTGAACGTCAAGTGTTAAATTTTCTACTATGAACCCACCATACTAACGGGACCTACTATCTACTACATTGTTTTCCCGCGCAGAAGACCTAGCTTCTTATTCTGTACGCACAGCTCGTTTTTACAATTTATGTACTTAAATATGAAAATTAATTACATCTTATTTCGTTAAATGTTAAAAATATAAATCATTGTAATGAAACATGTATAAGGATTTCATATTGTTCTCTAAGATAAGATAAAAACTGATCGCAAAAGCGGGACAGTTTGAGGAGTTTTGACGATGAAACATCCAAAGGTTACCATCGTGCTAAGAAGGACGGAAGAAAGAATGTGCCGGTTCTCCAGCCCCATGCCGAAACATGATGAGGCGTATAGCGGCTACTTTTCTGCCTTTATTACAAACAGCATATACCTAAAAAGATACATAAGTAATCCCTAAAAATGGTCTCATGCGGAAGTTAAAAAGTATGCCTTTCCGCACCCCTGAATCATTATCATAAACTCACGTAACAAGGTTTTTTGTAATTTTTGCATTATCGTTTGTTTTGAATTTCAGCAACAACCCTTCACTCGCAAGTAGGTATTATTGAAACTGGAGAAATAAGACAATTAAATGTTGGTTTTATGTAACAATATTTTGTTACATTGTTTGTTATGGTACTCTAGAATACTTTACATCCAATTACTCGTCGTTATTAAATGAATAATGTAAGTGCAAATAAAATATTATTTTTAAAATTTCAATATTAACGTTAGTATTTTTTATATAAATAGCATGTTGCACAAACGAGCTGACAATCCATCGGATTGCAAGCTACTACCACCCATGGACATCAGCAAATCACACACAATCATTTATCACAATCAAACAAATCACCCATGCTTGCTAGAAGAAAGAAAAGAAAAAGAAAGAAAGACAGATAGATTACTGGATAATGAAAACAAACAAAAAAATATTATCTAATTGTGATAATATTGAGTCTGTTTTCTTTTTATACAGCAACTTTATAATTCATATAATGCGATGCTACGTACTTTACATTTCTGCTTCTTTTTTTTGGTTTAACGATTACAACCTATTAGTATTGCAGGTCTATTCGTGATTATGAACGCTTTAGTTACGCTTTAATTACCAAGACAATCGTTAAGAGGACTATGTCGAAAGTTCTTATGCAGTCCGAAAACGTCGCAAACTTCCGACATGTCTTAACTATCGCTAAGTATAACACCCAGGACAAACCACTTAACATGTCTCTCGAAGCACAAAACAACACAATAATCTTGATCACTTGTCGTCTCCCATACGTCTATGGACTTTGAAGTTTAGTCACAGTTCAAGTAAGTTAGTTAATCCACTTTTATGGGATAAAGATATCAAGCAAGCTTGACTCATTACTGTGACACACTATATTTTAATATTTATACAAATTTAGTGTTTTCAAACAAAATTTCAGAAATGTAAATTTCAAAGATACACTGTTATTGATTACCAGTGTCACAATAGGAATTTCTTTAACGGTGCCACCACATAAAATAGAACTATTGAGCGAGGAAATGCAACCAACCCGCATTCTGGGCAGCTTGCCACATGAACTACTACTTTTGAGGCATTTTTATAATTTCAACAGTCGCCGGTTCAAGAAACATTTTATTTCATACTGGCGGTCGCGGTAGACGATGTTCTGAAACATATTTAATAATCGTACTCAGTTAGTAAGAAAAAATATTTAATATATATGATACTTTAGTTATAATAATATATTGAGCTGCGTGGTTAGGTAACTTTTACATGTAAAAAAACTATCAATCCAGCAGACAAGTCACTTGCTAGGAAATGAACCTAATAGTAATGAAACACCATTGATATAATCCATGTGATGCCGGACAAGGCAAATAAAGGAAGAGAGTATTGGCAGAAACAGTCTGGCAATACTTATTTTTGTTTTTAACGATATGTAAAACATTCATAAAAATCAGCACTCAGACTTTTAAGGGAATTGACTACTTCTTTGTGTATTTCACCACCTGGTATCTATAGTACCTGCAGTCACCTCGAGCTCACAGATATGTATACGTTCAAAGCTTACTAATACCTAATATATTTCAATTCATAGAATATACATAGGTAAGATCTAGCGGCCTTGAGATTTAACTTTATGTAATCATTATTCTAGAAAATCATTACAATTATTTCTATAATTGCAAGAGAAGGATCGTGGGCCATGGAATAATACATACATATGTATGGGCATAGTAAGTGGTACTATGGGATTCTTGGAATATGGCACAAATGGTTCTGGCAAATTATTGAGTTGGATGTGATAGATACCAGGTAGCGCTGTTCAATTATTAATTACTAGAATGAGTGTCATCTTTGTACCTTCTGAAATTTGATTAATTATAAATTATAAATAATTATTAATAAACTTGATCTCCTAGATACTTATAATTTAATATCTTATAGATGATGTAAAAAAAATATTCAAAACCGTAAAAAATAACCCGACGTTTTGTAAGGCTTCCATATCCATTTCTAATCGTATTTAATTTCTTTAGATATTGCGTAATTTAAGATTTTTACTTGTGGTTTATTTCCGAATTAATTAGAAAATGTAATGAAGAATTAAAAAATTAAGAATTTATTTTTCTCGGTTCATATGACAAAGCGGGATGATAAGTTTATTTCCTTACCTGACTGTGATTCTTTCAAAAGTACTTCACTGTATCTTATTGGCTAGTAAAGTTGCGATGGTCGCTTACCACCAGATATTCCATTAGTCCATTACATTATTCAAAGAGGATAAAAGGCTTGAACTATATTTCAGTTCAAGCGAACATCTCCCTGCTCATAGTAAAGAATGCTTGCAAAACACATCACCTATTTGGAAGTAATTATACTACAGATATCAGCTCTTAAAGGATTAAAAATAGAGATGAAAACGAGGATTACATATTTATAGATATAGGTATAGAGTTCATGACTAGAAACAAGAATTCACTGTATCATGTTTTTTGTAGTGAAACCAAGGATTTATACTCGGATTTTCACTTGAAACTATCGATGTAGGGTAGACAGCATAGTAAAAACAAAACGTTTTTAAGAGACTTTATAGGGTCACGGCAACGCGAATATATTAATATAGTAGCTCGATTCATCCGTAGCTCAATTATTATTTTTACTTCAATTTGATAATTTATGAGGGACCAAACTTTCACACCACTTATATAGGTACACTTATACTTACTTCTTATACATTTCTTCTTCATTCCCTTCAATCCAAACAATGCGGGTCCTTCTACTTATATAATCTAACATGTTCGGATAGCGTAGTGAAGAAAACTTATTACTGTCATCTATAAACACACGTTAAAACTGACATCGATATATCTGTCACATTAATCTGCTAATGGCTTTCAACCCACTTGTGGCTACAGGTCATAGGACTCTCTTCTCCTGGAGACCTAGACTACTAGACCATATTCCACCACGCTGCTCCAGTACAAATTACTCAAGGTTAATTAAGGTAAGAGATATATTCATTGAGCAGCTAACTTTTCCGAGGATTCTCTTTGTGATGAACATCCATTCCTGCTGGTCAGACGTACCAAGACATTATATTTTAAATGTCTAAACAAGAATAATCTGTTTGCTACCATTGTAGAAAATGGCATGACATAATAATTAGTATTAAATTCAGAGAAACTCCGTCAGTAGATAGTAACTGTAATACCTATACAATGAAGTATACAGTAATTAGTGTGCAATATATATATATATCAGCCGCTGTTTTCCTGTATTAACCAATTAATCACGTTACATTGATTTCCCAATCTACATATTATATTAGTACAGTCTATATTACGTAGTATAGGCTATATCGAACCCTTTGAAATGTTACACTATGTCATAATTATTGTCCTCTTCTTGCATTGTTCACGGTATTCCTTTGTGAATAAATCGAATACATCTCACTTCGATATTAATTTAAGTATAACATTTTTAAACATTATATTACTTTATGAATTTAAATCGATCCATATCTATAAACTACTTTAAATTCTTAAAGTACTTCATATCGTGAAGGTATTGCTCAGTCAATTTTCATAAAAATTCATTCTGCAGAAAACAATGGCGTGTTCCAGTACAATTATATTATTAGCCCTGATATTTGCTGTATGTAGTTATAAAGACACACACATAATGCTACAGTACATTTAAAAATACCATTCAATCATCTATCATACCCAATTCCAATAGAGGTTTTATTTACTCAATTCAATAACGTCGCATTATAACCGCATTATGTAGTCTGCTCCAATATTCCAATAAGAGATGACAGAAAGTTAGTGTTTATTAATTAGACAACAAAAGAAACAAAAGAACCAACCCTATATAATAGACAAGCTTTTGTTTTAACATCTAACAGGTAACAAAGGTTCGACGTATCGATGTTTTAAGTCTTCGAGTGTATACAGAACGTAACACAATGGGTTTGTACGCATTTATGTTTATCCATTTCAAATTTCTGATTTATTTCTGGTAGAATTTAATTTATGAGAGCCAATTTAGAAGCAGCCTTTTTTACCGGGGAAAGTTTTGGTAGCCCTCTTAGCAACAGCTAATTTCATCAATCCATTTTTAGCTTTCAGTTAGCGACCCGATATCACCGTTATGTAATTTAATAAATATAAATCTTTTTTATCAGAGGTCTTTACAGGAACTTTTAATTCATTTGTATTTATAGGTATCTTATTAATTAGACAACTAATCTCCTCCGCGAGGGCTCGAATACTACACGCATCTATAATTTTCAATTAACCTCCAAAAAATTAAAGAAATTCTCAATTCCGCTGCATTTTTATATGTGTTACCTAAGGATGCGGTCATTTATTACCCAACTTGGTTTTTTTTTTTCAGAATTCAATTCTAATGATAGAATTCACGATAAATTTAGTGAACTCCTCAAGTATAGTATAGTAGTAAGTAGGTAATAAGTATAATGCTTCTTTTTTTCTCATTTCCTAACTTCTTCACTTCCTTGTCATTATTCACCTAAAAGATCAAATAAAATGAAACTTAATAATGCATCAACTCCTTAAGCTTTTTTACCAAAAATCCTAAACGCCAAAAAATCTGGTTTGATTATTTTGGCGATCATTAGCTGATATTTATATTGTATAATTTATAAACTGCGTTATAATTTACTTTAAGTAATGTTAAGTTAAATATGCCCTTTTTAAATACAATTTCAAAGAAATGGTTTGGGTATATTTGTTAAAAATTTTAAACACCATAGTTAGGTACATATAAAAAACAAATTGTTACTTGCTACGGTGAAAGAAGACAACGTGAAGAAATATCTGGATACTGGAAAAACGTATGGGAGTTCTAAATATTCTCAATTGCATTTGGAGTCTGCAAATCCACACTTGGCCAGTGTGCTACTGGGGAACTATGATTTATATTCCCCACATTGTAAAAAATCTGAGCCTAAATAAGTTAAGTCATCAAGATGTTGATTTCATTAATAGATAACATATAAAACCATATATCACATTAAACAATATGTATACATAAGTACTGGATAATTTTAACGTTTCAATAAATAGTAATATAAAATCTACAAATTTTTATCGGTTCGATGTGGTTAATTTTGCTCTAAAATTAACTCAATTTCAAGCCAATGATGTCACCGAATTGCATTTGTGCATTTAATTTTTTGTTATTTTTTAATTGTTAATAGTCGATAAACGAGCAGAATGATGACCTGATCTGCTGTCACCGTCACTCATCAACAACATCAAAAGTATGTTTGATATGTCGTCGACCAAAAAAGAAGACAAAAACAGAAGAAGAAGTAAAGTTTAAGATTCTCTAGATGTTTATTCTGAGGTACTTTTAAAGAACACTTAAATCTGTTGCTGTTCGCTTTATTACCGAATGATAATTTATTTTTAAATAAATACAGTATAAAGATAGAAAACATGAATCATAATGTTCTTATCCCTTATCTTATTTTAAGCGTTCAATTTTCTAAATATTATCTTAACGCGTAATGTTTTTTGAACGCCCATTCGTAATAACTGGAATTTCCACTGCGAGCGGTTAACCTTTGTTTACCGCGGGCGAAAAAGAGCGGTGTCATAAGTTTGACGTATCTGTATGTGGCATGGTTCCTATACGAAGGCACCGATTTTGATGCGGGTTTTTTATTTAAAGTTCACTTAATTGCAATGGTTCTTAGCTATACATTTTCTATTATTTTAATGCGTACGTACGTACATCCCCATACATCCTATATTTTAATGTAAGAAAAACGTAAATAAAATAACTCGAAGGACGTAGAATCTTGAATAGATGAAGTAGGAATCTTGGAATGCCTAATAATAAACAACTTAATAATAAGTAACTAAAGTCATCAGTTCCGTCTTGATGAGATCTGCCCTTCGCATCTAATAATAAACATCTGATAGTGGAACTGAAAGGTGTAGATGGAATCTTGGAACAGCCAATACATATCACATCGAGTTTGGAATCATGAGATTCATCTTGACTAGCTCTGTTTATTTTACCTGATTATGAGACTACCACGATGGAACTGGAAGGTGGCCGAATCCTGGTATGCCTTACATTAAACCCATAGAATTTAGGCTTGTTAGTTACACCTTAACTTACTTTGATCATTTCATTATATAGAACTAAGATTTAGGTTAGCTAGGTTCCTCTAAAACGCCCACTTGTAAATACCCTTGTAAGTTCCCTAGATAATCATAGCTATAATTTACAAATATCTGTTCGCGCGTTTGCAAATAACTAGCTCATTTCCGAATTCAAAATGGGATTACTAACATTAATAGATCCAATTGATTATAATTAGAGTCTACGAATATCCGATTAAAACAGAATGATATAAAAATTTGAATGAACCCCCGACACAAACGGAGCACTAAAAAGTTTTTTTTTTCCTCTGAACCTTTTATTATTTCATTAAAATAATCTTTGAGTCATTTTACTATGGACATAGCTGTTTCAAAGGTAATGTATTTTTATATAAATATATAAATTGTCACTCATATTGCAGCATATTATTAATAGTTTATGTTGACTTATAAATGCTTTATAAAATAAAAAAACGCATTAGAAATTGTCATAGAGAAATGACAACATTAAATTCGACTATACACCGCTTTGGCAGTATTTCTCAACAAACTGTGAAATTCTGCATGCACTAATCTGGCAGCCAACGCTTTTGTACATAATTTAAACATCTGTTCAGTGTTTTAATGCCATTCACTCATATCATTTCGGTAATAAAAGGCATGTTATATCGTTATAACTCCTATTTTATAAAATGACTAACTGAACCCTGCGCGCGTTGCTACGCCAACACGAGCTGCCATGGAAATATATTAAATTCATTGGAATGACAATGGCGCCACCTGTCGAAAATTGGTCGTACTAACTTAGAAAACTTGGTGGGCTCATACACAACTTTGCTTAAGATCATCACATGATTAAATGTATCGTTTACGATTCTATAAAGAACATTCAGACAAACATTCATTTTTATATATAAGAAGAAAAGAAGAAGAAAGAAAACATTGGTTGCATTTGATACGTTACGTTACTCAACCTTATGTTATTCTATACTGAAAACTATGCACGTTTCCGTTTTAGTTAATCGAAACAGCTGGACAGTAGACTCTCTGTACCAATAAAATCAAAAAAA
>DWPA01002921.1:0-14958 GCA_018251375.1 Calpodes ethlius
TGCTATTGGTTTCTACAAAACGGCTTTAACAATTTTATATTTTTTTGCATTTTCTTTTATTATAAAAATTATCTAACTGTTATCTTAGTGATAATCCGCTGTCACATAAAAAATGTATTTATATTCTATGTAATTCTATCAATTATTCAGTAAAAATCCGTAGGTATTCAATCAATGTATACAATGAAAACTATTCAAAAACATATGGCGCTGAATGACACATGTGAGCGAAGCAAGCTGGGCCACCTAGCTAATGAAACTTTATAAAAGAGTAGCATAAGCTGAGTTTCCACCAGAGGCGTACGAGGAAGCGAGGCGTCGTGCCAAAAAATCCATCAATAGGATTACGACATAACGTGAGACTAGAAAAATGGAATAATCCTATTGTTTATTTTATTTTTCGTACGCTGCTTCGCTAGCTTGTACATGGTGGTTCCCTAGCCTTTATGTAGGGAAGCACCAACAAACGAAATATTTAAAATTCACCCCTGAAGTACAATAAATTAAGGTAAATACGAAGTTCGTGAGTACCGTTGTATTTAAAATATGCATTATCCTTAGATTTACGTTTAAGACCCCAGAATGTTTAACTTTAAATCCAGAAATGAATATCAAATAGAACGGAACGATTTGAAATGTAATGTAAAAATGTTTTCCTTGTTTGGCTAGCACGCTAAGGAGGCTGTTTGCATGTCGGCTTCAATCAGCGAGATGGCAGCTGGCCAACCACACCACATCTAATCGGCTTAATATTTCCTGTTTTCCGTTTATTTTCAGAAATGAGGCTTCATTTATATCGAGGAGAAGGATTATTAGTGAGGTCCTCGAAGACAATGGTCTAGAACAGGCTTGGAATTTTCTCTTCCACGCTGTTCCAGTGCAAATTATAGCTGTCATAATTAGGTCCTTTCCACATATACTGGTTCGACACTTTATATTTAGTATATAGGCATACAAAAAAAATCTAGGTTAAAACAGTTTAAGAGTAATGATGCATCCACTCCGCAGTTACTATTTGTGGAATAACATTATGTAAAACGATAACGTTCAATAACCGAACCAAAACTTAATATGGAAAATCAGTTGGCACACAAAGAGGAATGAATGAATTTGTAATTTAAGTGCAAATTTTTGTAACTGTGCTATTCACCGGAGAGGAATTCTCTCGTCCAGAACCAATGAGTGTAGTATAATGTCATGTTTACGTAAAAATGCATTGTCATCGGAAAGTGTGTAAAATTTAAACTTCGTAGCATAACAGGAAATAATTCTAATTCTGCTTTCAAGATCTTACCAAAACTTCCATACTAACCATCTAACAATGGAATAAACTGAGCGTTTAATAAAGGCTCTTAGTAAGATATATAACTATTTGAAGTCTATTTATAATAGATATTTATATAAAACTCCTCATTAATACAAAACTCTATTCTGTTTAAACCTCTAACTTGCCTTGGTCCATAAAATATTGTTAGTGATTTGATTCTTATTTCCTTCTGCCATAATTGCTCCCAGAATCGTAAAAGCAGAAATGATATTGTAAAATTTGAATTCAGAAGATATTGTTCCTGAGGCTATATTTTTTACCGAGTAACAACCGTCTGTTACAAGATACAGCATTTCAACAAAGATGAATCTTAAATAAAAGGGATTCTTAACCTAAACGTTTTGAAAAGGGTCCCTCGTTAAATGTGGCGTTTGTGAAAAATAAATACGAATTTTATTTGTGCCAACCTTCTTCAATGTAGTGTTAAGTTTACAGACAAAAATTATACTTGGTAACCGTAAATAAATAAGGCGAAGGTCTATTATGAGTGGTCGAGATCTATTATCTGTAATGTTGAAATATAATACAAAATATTTAAACCTACATATTTGGTTGATCATACTACTTTTTATATATCTGCGCGCAATCTGAACTGAGGAATTAGAGATCGATGTAATAAAAAATTACGAACTTAATATCATGAGTCTGATTTTGTAACCACGTATTTACGTGTGCTCCAATGATCATTGAGATACCAACCTATTAGGCTTCGTAATACTTGTAAAATCGTTTTCAACTTAGCAACTTTTTGAAGATTAATAGTATTTTTAATTGTGCCAACTTGTAAAAACTACCAGTTCCTAACTTTGTCTGGATTACGTTACTCACAGACAATGATAATAATAATATAGTGCAATAAAAAAGTAATTGTGTTGTTCGCTATTGACGAGTTCCCTAGTCTGAAGCTACCTCTGGTAACACTTAACATAGATCATGTCATCAGAACTTAAACAATCGAAGCACAAAAGAAAGTAATTGTCATTTAACTTGCAGGATTTGACTATAACAAACATACTCACAGACTAATAAACATTGCAAGTAATATTTAAGCTGTCAAAAAAAACCTTTTTTAATGCCTAAACATTTCTTACATCTGATAAAACCACTTTTACAATTTTAACAATTGAATATTATTCCTAAATAATTGCTAGCAAAGAAAATAGACACACAGATACCCGAGATTAACATAAAAATTTCAATACGCTATGAATTATCGCAGTGAATTAAGTCACGTCCGCTACTAAATTGCTCTGCAGAGGCGCAATATTGCATTCTGATTTCAGTGTTAATTTGCGAGCTAGCTATCGATTCTGAACTCATAACGTACAAAATATTGTCAAATTGAAGTTATTTCACAGTCCGTAACATCATTTCTGGGCTCGGGTTTCCTCTCGCAGTGTGAGGGGTACAGGTAATAGTCTCTGACATTGACCAAGTGCAGCTTAACAAAGTTTAGATACCTTTGAGAACACTAAAGGAAACTATCAGGTGTGCAGATTTATTCACGATCTTTTCCTTAATCGAAGCAAGAGTTAATTCATTATTGAAAATTAGAGAATGGAGGTTTAAAGAACCAACGTTCGAACCACTAGGTTATCGCTGCGTTTCTGTTAGTCAAATTGTAACATCACATCATCAGGAGCTATCATAACAAGGCATAATGTCCCACTAGTGGGCACGGGTCCTCTCACAATGTGACGGGTACAGTCCATGATTGGTCTAGTTTGAATTGGTAGACCTCCCATACATATGAGAACATTGTGAAAACCTAAGGCATGCAGATTTACCTACGATACTTTCCTTTTTTTTTAAATAGACTGTTGCTCTTGGTCCTATATTAAAGTACGGAACACCATTCGACGCGAGTCTGATACTGATAGTCTGCACTTGGCTGTTTCATTATTACGTTATAAATTAAAGTACTTACTTATCTTTCCTACTCACGAAATACGTCACATTTTACTAATGAAAGAAAAATATTGTATTTTCCAGAACGCGCTTAAAAGATTTACTTGTTAACGAAGCTTAACTTTGTAAATAGCTTGTTTCGTTATATTGGCCAAAAGTTACGTGGAGTAAAAGAAATATTTACACAAGCAAATTTTTATTCTTTGAAAGCATTTCATTTAACTTGAATGTCTGTTAGTTTCTTTGTTGGGGTTAAAACTTGCAAAATGGATTAAAACTACTTCCCCTTATCGTAAGATGAAATTTTACATGATTTAGTATGATAATACATTTTTATGATAAACATGATCTGATAGTATGTATAGTGTTGGCTTCAGATGAGAAATCTCTAATAGCCTTATTTCTAGATCATCATTGACTTCTTATAAGACTTATTTCGAACATAATTATTGTATTTATGTATAGGTATATCATGTGCGTATATTAGTATGTATGTGTATAATAAAATTAAGTTTTGTAAAATCGCCTCTCGAGCATTTCTGTTCAGACTAATGGTTGGCTGGTAGAGCAGCTTTGAGCATTAAGCTCGCTATTTGTACCGTAATATTTTAAAGATGGTTAATATAGCTTAAATACATAGATAAATAAACGACGCCCAGCATAGATATTACATTTCTTTACTAATACATCTAAAGTCCACCACAACTTTACTAACATTCTGAGATTTCTCTTCACAGTCAAACAGAAGAACTCATCAACTGTGAATCGTAGGCTTTTCAGAGAATACTAACACTCTGATAGGTTTAACATTATGTATATTTAACTAAATAAGCCAGGACCTCCTCATTCGTCCCGTGCTCGTGATATAATCAGTAAAGTAAATAATTGTTAATATTAAGCTAGATATTGTATATAGCTGTCATATCCGGTCATTTATTGCCTCGACGAAGATCTGGCTGAGTATAGTGTGAACTAGACCTAAGACTTGTGAAATATCTGAGCACTTTACGACGTTCTCAACAAGTACACGATTATATCTAAAAACTTAACATAGCTTAGCCCTAAATTGCTTGGTACATTGAAACTTCAAGAAGACGTAAAAGATATAAAAAGTAATATGTAGAGAGGTTCCTTTATGTTGAGTTTACGATAGCATCGTCAGACGATGAAGATTAGAACCAAGGATTGTATAAGTTGAAAGTGTTTAGGATGCTTATTCATACATTTTTGAGCGACCCAATATTAAAAATTCTATCACCTTATAATTTCGAGTTAGCCGCCCACCAAGGCAACACAAAACATTTTTACAAAATTACTCCTCGAACACTTATAGATGATAACAAAAATGTGTAGCCCAATTGTTTTGCATAAGTATTAAGCACAACCATCACTTAACATAACCCAAAGCTTACATCATACATCACTGAATTTTTCATTTAAATCAATTAAACCCTTTCTGAGATAAGAGGCAACAAACGAAAAAAACAAATAAACAAAAATAAAAAAACCTTTTTATTAAAGTAACAAATACCCTCAAAAATAATTGGTCTAAATATATATACATATATACATATTCCACTGACACGGAAGAAGTTCGATCAGTAACAATTATATTTAATTAAATAGATAATATAATACGAAATACTGTAAGTGTTCATTACCATAGACACGATTACGTCAAATGACCAGCAGTGCTAGCTACAAGGTATTTGAAAAACTTCAGAGCTTTGGAAATCACTTAAAAACATTAATGGCAGTTGTTATCGTTAGATAGTATACATTCACGGTGACGGCTTTCAAATACATAAGAGTAAGAGTAAAAGAACAGCCTGGTAAAACGTATTTTACGCTTCCTGAGTTATAATGAAAGTGTGTTTATGTAATAGTGGAGTTAGGATTATCATTGAATGTTGTGGCTATAACACAGAAGAGGATAAAGATAAAAAGAAATCAAACAAGAATGTTTATTTGCATGTGTACTTGTTTGTATGAATCAGAAGTAGAAATCAAACCGTTTGTCTATTAATGAAGACAGAACAATAATCTATTAATAATTAGCTTATAACAGCGGCAAAACATAAAATTGTTGACGGACATAATATTGAAGAGGCTATTTAATTAGAAAAAGATATTCAATTAACTGAAGGAGCTGATGAAGTAAAAACTGAACTCAAACTTGTTAAGAAAACGGCGGAGGGAACTGACGAAGTTCCTTTAATGGTTACAACTGAAGTTTTGATAAGAAAATTGCTTCAGAAAGTTTCGTATAGAACCAACCGTGGACACCCAGATTCGCAAACTATTACGCCAGACAGACACACCATTATAAAAAGAACACTTTCTTTTATATTTCTTGTAGAACTTTTATTGTGTTAACTTGAAGACCTGAAATTTTATCTGGCACTAAGCTAAAGAAGAGTGATTTAAATAGTTTATAGGAGGTTTTCTAATTAACTCGAAGTCGTTGATGTAAAACTTTAAACTTAACTCGAACTTTCTAAGTAAGATGACGAAGGGTATTCGCCTGACAAACTTAGTTTTATGGTTACGACAGAAATTATCGTACTGGCGTAATGGTGTTACAATTTATGCTAATATTAAAAGGCAAGTTAATTTATATACTTTCACTTAGATAGTTTTTTAGATCACGTTTTTAGGATTTAAAAAAGTAGATTTATGTGTATTACATATTTTATTGTATAAAGATATGTATTTAAATTGAAGAATAATAGTAAACCTTTGAGGATAGCGACTCTTAATAATTGGTTATAAAATAGAATATGTAATAATCCAATAATTAATTAATTCCGTATTAAAAATCCTTCTTTTATGTTCATAATTGTGTTTTCAAACTATTATTTGTAATATCTGATTACGAATTAAAGAACCTATCACGTATTAAATATCTTTTATATCTATTTATAAAATAAAAGTGTACTGATCGATGTCTATATATTAACGATTTTTGAGTCTATTTTTAGTGGAAATATTTATTAATGTAATAGATTTTATTACCAACGATCTTAAGAATTTTCGCCTGTTTGTGCATCTTTCTACTAGCTTTAGAAACGGTTTAACGGATTTTGATGCGCTCTTTTACAGCTGTACATATATCAGTTAGATATGGCATGGCATTCCTTTTAGAGTTGGTTTTATTTTTGTATTTAATGTATGTATAATATATCAATAAAGCGATATGCCAATTGAATTAACCTCATGCTGCATAGGTCTCCCGATGAGCAGCGAGCGCGGTTAGTAATGTTAGAATAAATTTGCATACCCCTTACTATTTTCGACAATGATATCTCTCAATCCAATGAATTATACGCGAAGCAGAAAATCTGAAACATTATCTATATCCACGCACAACAGTCACTGGAGGTAATTCGCATTCATTAAAAAACCATTTTCTTTTTCGCCACATTAATCTTTCTCAAAAAGTAAATCTTATAAAATTTCGCCGGCAAATGTTTACGTTTCATTACATGAAAACGGATAGCCAGCGATTTATGGAGTTATCTTGGCTTTTATGCAAAACACACAATCTGTTCGACTTTTACTAAGATTATATTGTTTTGTGTTAAATTTAGCGATGTTATGACGAAGTAGATAGTTGCCTATCTTTAGTTATACCGACATTTGATCGATATATGACCTTTGCAGAAACCTATCTATTACGCTTCAATCTAACTTGGAAGTGGATAGAACAAATATTGACATCGGTCGTAACTTAACCAGAGATTATGGGAAGATAGATATGTTCGATAGTGAATATAAGTAGGAAACTGATTCTCATTTTTTATATAAAATTATCTTTCCGTGAAGCTTGTCTAGCTAACTAACATCCTCTTGTACGAGTCAGTCTCCAAACTACTCTTATATCGAATGGGGGTTGGAGATTCATTTTTTGCCAACAACACATTGGTACTGCCACTGATGCCTGAACTGTCAAACTGCTGGGCCCGGGTTCCCTCACACAGTGTGAAGTGTACAGGTCATAGTCCACCACGTTGCCCAAGTGCAGATTGTTACAATCCTTCTTTCTTCATCCTTTAGTGTTACTGAAGTCTTATTTTCAGTAACATGCCTAATTTAACTAACTGCCAATAAATATTCTTCAAACTGGACTTTCCATAGTTATCTTAATTTTACACTTACCGAAATGCAAATTGAAATGATAAACTAATACGATATATTAACATCATTGCGAGATTATACTTTCGTTTATAACTGTAGACGGAGTAGTTTCGTGTCCCCGAAATAAGTAAATATCTTTCCAGCCAAAATGCCAAAAGCCGTTGTATAAAAAGCTGTATAATGCTTACCTTCCTTTATCTTTTATTGCTGCTTCCCACGGGTCACTCCACGTTATTAGAAAAATAAAACTGAATACGAGTAAAATGTGAAAGTAAGCTCGGGTTATTTTACGTCGTGTTGATTCGCTGAAGAGAAAATAGAATGTCATATTGTATCGTATATATTAAAGGTCATGAGTCATGTAACTATTTATAAAATTTAGTTTGAGCAATGAAGCCGACTAAGGAAATACACGCGGACTGAAAAATAGGTTTAAGTTTTGATAATTAAAAAAAATATAATTTTCAATGCAAAAAAATCTTACAAAATGATGGTTCAATCTTCAAAAATATTTACATAAAACAATACAATAATAAATGTGATCCCTAATTCATTATTTCATAGTTTTACTTGCATATTTTTGAATAATTTCTTCAGTTTTGTTTTTTAATTTTTTTTGAACGCGCGAATTTAGTACGAGCATGTTACTTATTATATCTACAAAACAAATGGTCATAGGTGTACCTAATACATCTGCTTACACCTTCCCCACCTTAAGTGTACAGGCATGATATTATGTTCTGGAATGTTCAAAATAACACCAAAGACATGCGATCGCAGTAATCGCGTGTCATATGATGTTAGTTATTGATGACTTCTATTGTCTACCGCTGATCTTCATCAAGGCATAATATACTGTACAATATTCCATAAAATGTACATTTAAATAACAAAAACTCTATTAAAATCGTGTCAGAAAATTAATAAAATTACAGACATACATAAATATAAACGAGTCGATTACAGAATCCTTTCTGAATTCGGTTAAAAACATCAAGTAATAGAACATTCACGATCAAGATTAATAGCTATTTTATCTACGATCATCCTTATGAGGCAATATAACCGGATACCCACGCTACGCACCCGAAATATTTTAAGGCATGAAAGATCTTGTAAAAGGAATCCGTCTCAAAGATAAAGTAGCGATACCTTTTCATATCACTTACAGACACATCAAAGACTTTACACATCTAGAATCGCTGTATCCAACAATGCAGCAGTCATGAATTCCTTTTTATCGTAATGTGCTCATAAAATTGTCAGGCAAATGTTTCAAAGACTCATCAAAGGGTTGGATCTCAATTTTTTTCACTCTGCAACCGTACTTATCCTATATAACTGTTCTGATGGATTTTATTTGCGTTCGTGTCCAAATGTGCCCGGCCCATGGGATGTTTATAGAAATAAAGTCGGCGAAGGTTTTTAGGGAAAAGGATATATCTATTCGTTAAGGAATTTATTCGATGTGCTATCATTTTATTTGGGTAATCTTTTAGTGCGTTTTGGAAGTGAATTTTAAAGTCAATCAGACGAACAATCATACGGTCGACCGTGGTGAGTGGTTAGTAATGGTAGGGTTCGCACGGACTTGATTTTATGGTAACTTGGGTAAAACACAACCGTCCGCCCTTAGTTATATTACTGCCTTACAAATCTACATTAATAAAATTGGAGTGTCTGTTTGTAATATTGAAATAACCTATTTTTTTTCTACATACATATAAATATAAATACGGTACATAGACCAAAATATAATTTTTTACAATTTTTGTTTGTCTGTTTGTTCTGGCTAATCTCTGAAATGGTTGGACCGATTTTGTTGGGACTTTTATTGGAAGGTAGCTGATATAATGGAGTAACTAAGGCCTCTAAAACCGTCATAAACGCGTTGCTTGTGGTAGAAGTGAGTAAAGAATTATTTGAAGAACCCCAAGTTTTAGAACTATTGGAATACCGATATAAAAACTTCGTTCCACAGTGTTCACGTATTGTATATAAAACTTTATTTTGGAAATTATTAAGAGCATTGTAAAGGTTATCGAGGCTTTCAGATATTTTGAAGCTACGTGAAGTAAAATCTTTTTATGCAAGAATATAAAAGGGTTTCCGCATTATGGGGAATGAAAGTTATAAATTTTCCTTAAGTGGTTTTCTATACAATTTCACGCGCTTTTTGTAAATAAAGTATAACAATAATTAATTTATCAAACTTGGAAATGTACGCCAAAGAATCTCTATTTTTTATTTTATTTAGGACGTAATATTTTTTTACAGTTGATATAATGACGTTTTTAGGTTACAGGAGGTTCATTGTCAATGATCATTGAAGGTCTTCGAACAGTTTTCGTGTTGTATAATGAAGGAGCGTTATTAGACGACTATCTAATATATATATGGTGTAATATGGAAAATTCCGTGTGACTGCTAGTGGCGCGGAGCTTAAAGATGCTGACCCACCAGTCAAATCACGGTGAAGTGACGTCGAATTTATGTAATGTCAAAAGATTTAGATCAGCTAAATTTGTACACAGGTCTTATCATTTTAAGTTGTAAAAATGTAATAAGTACAAAATTTAAAAAATATTGTTTTAAGAGGAAATAAAAAAAACGACAAAAGGTCTTCTCTATTTTTAAGAAGATAGGATTTTTAGGAAGAAGAAAAATATTAAATATTCTCTATTATACATATAATGGGAAATTTAATACTTTTAAGTATTAATTATTCTGCCAGCATCTTAGGTACTGCAACAAATTATATAGTTACATTTATTTTTATTTAGATTTTAATTTTAATTTACATATTTTTATATTTCACAATGATTCTAGCGTTACGTGTATTAGAAGTGAAAAAACTACTTTATAATTGTTTAACTTAAATATCGTTTTTTTACATACTGCATAATAGACGTTTATATGTATATTATATGGTAGAGTTGGAAATTCTACCATCAACCACTACAACGAAGAATTATTCAATACAAGTAAATTTTACAGCACGAAGTAGGAACTTAAACTTGGATCCAAAAAGTGAAGTAGCCCATGTTTATCCTTGACTCATATTATATTTAGGATGGAACTTATTTAATTTTCCGCCAAATCAGAGTAATGCCCATCAAGGCCCAGTAATAAGACGGGATTCCCTTCAGATTTTATTACCCTCTTTAGGACTCCTGGGAGTAAATCGCTCGTTACAACTAACGACAACAGATTTGGCGATCTCTTTACGTCTTCTCTGATTTACGCCATTTATATGTATCTTTGTAAAAAACTTTAGAACAGACTTGAAGAAGATTATAAAAGAAATAGACACTTACGTCTTTCGAACGGAGCCTGAGTTCGAATCGCGCTCGCATCTCTAACTAAAAATTACGTGCGTGATTTAATTATCACTTGCTTGAAGGATAAGTTAGTGAAGAAACTGAGAGTTCTACATTATGTTTTCAAGAGTGTATGAAATATGGCAATTCACACTCGACTTATGTAGTAGCATGTACCACTGTGAGAGATGACCCTAGCGTGACAATGGGGCAGTTTTATGGTATAAATCTTTCTCGTACATATCTTATTCTTTTTTGTCCTTGTCTTTCACCTAACGAATGCTTGGAAGAGATCGCTTTGAGCAAAAAGATGTCCTTTTTTATACCGTCTCAAGTAGCATACGAACATTTCTTATAATACCCGCTTATTTCGGACTCACTATGACTCAGTAGCCTGCGAAAAGTAAGTTCTAAATACGAAAAATTCAGTTCTATTTGCCAACAAAACCCCGACTTAATTACGCATGTACATTATTAACCAGTTATTGTGGACTAACTTGACTATTACAAAGGAACTTGCTAACATTGTTTTAAATTACATATACATGGTTATTACTTCATTTACGATACGCCCATCATTGAATAATATAGCAACCGATATCGTGCTTAGTCTGGGAAACCACTGTTTGTGTAGAAAATTCAAACGTTTTTCATTTTCATCGAGTGATACACGTGGACAGTTAGACAAGCGTGTAATTTTATGATTACTTTTTTCATTCTTCGGTTGTACTTTATAACATTTAGACATATTCAGCAAATATAAGAAATGAATATCGTATCCGTATTGTACGTTTAACGTCTGAGTGATGTAAAGAGGGTAAGCAATGTGTAACAACCCTTATTTCTCGCACGTGTCTACAAATGATTTAGGATTGAATAGTCCGTGAAAGAAAGTTATCGCAAGCGGCCGGCATAACGTTATGTTTCTAACGGTGAAATATATTTAGTTGTAAGCAAAGGTTTTAAAGAACAATAACACTATTTGTCTACATTTAACTTAATTAAGGTAAGTCTACAGTTTGCCAAGAAGAGTGCCATGACGTGGTGAGCGAAACATTTCAGCTTTAGACTTGTCTCAGTCTAACGGTGTATGAAACGGTGAGATAAACTTCGTACGAAGCACGCGTCCTACTGGAATTGTTTTCCAAACCAAGCAAGCGTTCACGAAATACTGCAACTAGCGAACACCCATCACATTCCGGACGTTCGACGCGAGCGGGGCGATGAGCGCTACACCATTATAATAATGTATTTGAAGCCATAAAAAGTAATCCCTAACGAGGAGACCTGGCCCGTACATTTCCAATTGGAATAATACGCGAGTATTGTGTGAACGGGGGCTTTCATACGCCCCCGCGGTTCACACAACAAAGAACTTTACAAAAAAATTCTACGTCTATCTTTTGTTTCATTGAAACGTACTATGACCGTTTAACCTGGATTGTTGCTACAATGCCGTGATGTCATTATTGTTCTGTTATAGTTTTCGATGTGTCTGTCACAATTTATTTTAGTAAAATATTGTAGATAGTGATTTTAATCTATACGTATATATAAAATCCTAGTGTCTGTTTGTAATGTTGAAATAATCGTTTTTTACTACATACATGAATATACATGCGGTGCATACGCTGAAATATGTTTTTCTTAAATTTTTGTTTGTCTGTTTGTTCTGGCTAATATCTGAAATGGTTGGACCGATTTTGGGGGATTTTTATTGGCAGGTAGCTGATGTAATAAGGAGTAACTTAGGCTAATTTAAGTTTAGAATTATTTTATATACTAATTAACTTTTCTTTAAATTCCACGTGGACAAAGTCACAGGTACAGCTAGTCGTTCAATAAAAGCGTAGTATTCTACATTTAGACTTATCAAACATTACATCTTTATTACAGAGGGATTCAAATACGCAACATAAAGAATCCTTCCATAGTAATGAGACGCTTTTTCACGATAAAAAGTAACCTATGTCCCTCCCAACTATCCTAACACAAAAAAAACCTATAAAATCGCTACGTTCGCCGTGAAAGAACAAACAAACAGTTTTTTTCCCTTTTATACATATCTAACTTATTTAGTAATTATGTTACTCTACCGAACAATTACAAATTAATTACAGCGTATCCGCATAGTGATGCGTTCGAACTTCAAACAGCGACACAGCAGTCATCGCAGTCGATAATCAGTGAAGTAATTACACGGAAAATTAGTCTTTAGTTATACAGCCATAGCAGAGAATATCGGGTGGAGAATTTGCAGTAACTCAATACTGTGACACAAACGAAATTATTTCCTAGACCTAGATCAATACGGGATTGGTCTGTATAGCTTCTAGAATATTAGCTGACAACAAAGAGCAATTAAATCAGCATTGTTAAATGATCAAAAAAAATTAACTAAAATAATTAATGTACAGAGCCATCTATCGATAAAAAAAACAAATTTAATGAATACTTTAATAGTTTTATTTCGATCATAAGTAAAGAACGCTGTTTATCAGTGCGCCCGTGATATCAAGCTTTCATTTCATAAACAACGCTCAAGTAATACTTTGCTATGAGCACCCATAAATTTCCAGCCGTTTGATTTGACCATAATTTTATCGACGGTGTGTGAATTCTACTAATCCGCACTTGGTCAGCGTGGTCTTGTATAAGTCCATACTCCATTGGAGACTCAAGCCCACCAGTGGGACAGTTAATGATGATATATCAACACTTCCGCTTATATCTTTGCTCTATGGTCAATAGTGCTGGGAAATTATATCGACATCAGCGTGTTGTGGTCGAATCGGCACGCTGCTTGTAATTACATAGTAATGGATAATTGTCCAATGTTGCCAGCTCATTTTCATCGGTACTCAATAGTCTGATCGAAACCTAAACGCACATGGAACTGATAAACAATTTAAAATCGTACTAATACTGGTATTAGTTACAAATGCTGCAATGCTGCAAAGTTAAATGTTAATAAATAAATCAGTCTGTATTTTACCTGTTTTGGGGTGAATAGATATTTATCATGCCGCTTGTTTGTGAATAGCAACAGTAATATCTGGAAAAATCGTTAAAACATCACTTAATAAGATTAAATAAATATGGTATTACAAAAAAACTGAAGTATCAAACTTGACTAAAAATAGGCAAAAAATGACACAATTAAGTAAATTAAAGAAATAGGAAATGGACAAAAATTTATAATGACAAGAAGGCATATAAAATCGACCTCCCACCTCCCCTCCCCACCCATGTCCTGCAACAAACGATAGGGTTACTAACCCTGCTATCCAAAAGTAGACTTGTCAGCATGCAAACATATTTAGAAACTACAGCAAAATTATTAAATCATATCGGATTCTTAATCCGATCATTAACGAACCAAAACGAACAAAGCTCGGATTCGTTAAATAGTTTAATTTAATGTTGCAATACCTTGATTTAACGATTGCCATAAATATAAAAGATTTAATTGAGTTATGATTATGATCATGCCATAATCTCTGTGTAGGGTAACTTATTGTCACTTCATGTTTTGGTGATGGGAGATATTTTAGTATTATCGATAGTTTTAAAATATCGACTAAGTTGATTTTCAAATGTAAATGTCACTAAAATATCTTTATTTTATTTGTTTGTGTTTTTTTTATTATTGTCATAGAACAAAAAAGTATAGAGGATGTTGAGTAACAGTGGACAGCGGAATAGTTTATGTAGACTAAATTTATAATCATTTAATTTTATAATTGCTATTTTTAGTAAAGGAGGTAATTTTTTTAACGAAACAATATAATACATATGTATCTGATCGTGGCACGTGACATCATTGTACACCATAGCTCGTTCTTTCGTTCGCTTCATCCACGTACATTTTTCGCTGAATTTTCGTGAAATCCCCTGCTCGTATCAACGATTACTGTATAATTGAAAAAAAAAAATCAGTCAAAATTACATTTGTATTTCGAATTTAGGTAAAAGATAACGAGAATAAAGAAGTCATCAGTATATAACACAATGTTTAAAATATTTTCAATTGTAAGAACCGAACAGTTTAAGTTATATTCTTGAATAGTAGATAATATTAATTATAACTCTGGCAAGCAACTACAATTACCTAGGAATAAATATGAATTTTTAATATTCCAAATACCTGATTAATATCTGACAACACCATATTAACCATTCTTCTATTGATATTAGTTAACGGCGAGAATTACTTCAAGTAGACATAAAGAGCAAATTCATATTTATTCCTAGGTAATTGTAGTT
>DWPA01002922.1:0-14957 GCA_018251375.1 Calpodes ethlius
CGCTCCCGTCCACCCGGATCAGAAGCTAGATATGCACATAAGCCCAAACCAACCGCTTCTGCTCCTTCGATTGGACATCGCTGGGTTCTATCTCATTCCGATTTATACCGACCTAAATCTACCAGACTTGTGTACCAGCCTACCAAACTTTAATATGTTAACTAGTCTTTCAGTATGTTTTGGTAATTGTCGGAGAGCGAGAAATAAAGCAGTTCGCCACTTCATTTATGGCCGGCAAAGCAACGGTGATGTCTGTGGTGTTACTGATGTCCAACATCAGTTGGTTCATGTGTTCGTTTGTCTACTCTCTGCATAACCAAAGTATTGCTTGATTTTGGCAATAATTCATATTCAATCAAGATTTTGAATTTCAAGTATCTCAATTCGAGCGTTGTTTGTTATAGGTCAGTTTGTATGCGAATTCGAAGTTTTCCTTTCTTTATACCCCGCCATAAAAGGCCCTCGATCAACTTTGTTCACAACTTTTAATGTACATAAAAGCTTCGCCCGCTTTTCACGGCTCCTTACGTTAATATTTTATCCATTTACGAAAATTGTTGATTTACGGAGTTCGCTACTCGTCATAATTATTGTGGACAGGCTCCTGGCTTGCTCCCGAGGCTGTTCTAGTGAAATAATGAGAGCTAAATATTTATAAAATGATAGTATAGTTGTAATAGCAACTTTACCGCCGAGTAAGTGCTTAGTCGCTTTTATGAGGCGTCCGGTGTTTTCAGTTGTTACTCTTATATTATTCCTTTACGACTTGTTAAGTAGTAGAAATAGAAGATTCGCATCGAGCATTTATTAACAAGTCCATTAAAATAACAATAAATAACAAAGTTCTAATCGTAATTTATTTTATTACAGTGTAGTCCTTACGCCATTCATCAACGGTAACTTCGTACACACGGACGATACCACTAGGTAACAGAATAATTAATTATTAATATTCACAAACTGCGGGAGACGCACTGAATGAGGCAGCTTTAGTAGCATTAAACTTTGCATAGGAGATACTTATATGACATGTATTAAACTGTAATGATGCCAATAGAAACTCTCGAATCGGACAGTTTATATCTATAGTTATATGTATATTCGGTACGTTATTGAAACGTTGTGAAAGTTTCCGTCCAAAATGTTACTTCCGTTTTAGAAATAAGGGTATAAATAATTCCTTAAAATTAGCTTCATACTCTGGTTATTAAAGTACAAACTTTGCAAAAGTGGCATTTCACTTTTATTTAAGACTAATGTAGCGTGTATTTTCATTCACATCCAGCAGTACCATATTAACAGTTGTATTTTGAAATTGTTGGACTAAATATTTATCTGTGTGTATAATTTTCTAATCAAACGAGATAGTCTTAACAAGTTGTCAACATTCACAGCGTCTGTAAACTTGGTGATACGAATTTGAAACAAACTTTGAGCAAGACTTTGCTAATTAATTTTGTTTTTTCTTATACATCTGCTTTTAATTTGGATGTCTTCTAAGATTATCGAATTTTGTTTCCTTGTAATATGAAGGAAATAAATTTAGATTATGACTGAAGGGGACTGATTATCATGAATTTGCTTTTGGTCACCGTCGTAAATCATTATTACCTGTTAGAAAAATTATGAATTCAATGTATTCTCCCGTAACGCGCCTTGACATGTGTCTAGCTGCCGGAAACTTCAAATTAGTTTTATTATTCCCTAAAAAAATATTCCTTACTGTCACTAGTAACTTCTTCTTCTTCGAACTTCGAAATTTTAACGATGCATGCATGTTAAGTCTTGATGCTCTGCCCACAATTTCAGGAACATATTTAGTTTAGGTTTAAAGAATTTTAAGAACATATCGTTGCAGCAACTGCTTAACTAAATAATTTCTTTCTAATTAGTGTTAGTTAAGTAAGTAATAATATTTACATAACGAGAATCTTGAACTATTACAAATATTATTCGTGTAAAATTATGTTAAATAAATATTTGAATTTCTGAATAGTCCTGCGTTTAAATTTCGGACATTTACCAATTACCTCAGCCTAGTTAGAAAAGTAGCCAAAAATGAATATCAAATTGCACCCTCTTAAATTTACATTCAACTCCAGTCAGGCTGGCCATAACTCCTCTCCTCCTAACCGGAACAATAACGATTCAACAATTCTTTTCAATTGAAAATCCCATTTTGACTTCCTTTCATATTCTTAAATGGTCGTCATAAAAGTCTTAAATGAATCTTTCCACTCACTGACAATCCTTTTACGTGTTTTACTGAATTTAAATTTTCTATGTAATGGCCAACCGAATCGCTTTGACCTCAACCTACAAGATTGTAAATCCTTCTCGACGACCGGTTGAATTGATTATGGTATCTCATTGGTCTTTTTATCTTTTGAATTTGTAACTCTGTTTGCCACCTATAACGGTATCGATCGATGTTTTTTCTTTGCATAATAGAATAGAGCTGTAACATGCAATTTGGTTTTGACTTATTGTTATCATAATCTAAAAAAAAATTATCAGCTCCGAAGCAACACTGGTGCCAAGTGACGTTTATACTTGAATTCCAATCGTATTTTGATATTTATATTTTAAGTCTTTTATATTTGTATGTTTAAATCAGATTAAGAAAAAAAAATCTACGAAAATATCTTCCATTACTTAAAATTTCCGCCATAGATAATATCTCCCATATCAATCCTACCCCAAGCCGCATTAAGTTTTAGTTCAGCAGCTTCTTTAATAGTATACATATCACTTATATCAGTCACTAATATTTAAACCTCACCTCGTTTGGTATCTTCATCATATGGTGAACGATAATAACAAATTGAAAAAGAAACGCAAAATTTCCACAATCGCTATCCAGAGTTTAATGCATTCGGTCCGTTAGATTTTCTTTCTATTTTCGTTGATGTTATGCCATCGCACACAGAGCAATATCAGATACATCGGATTGAAAATTGAATCGAAGCTAACACTATCACTGTATTGCGTTAAAAATGTGAAATTGAATGTATTTTTCCTTTGTTGATTTTGTTTTGTTTCGTCTTTTTTTTGTTTTTACAATACCATCGCCAGTGTCTTTGTACGAGTACAATTGGACGAAAAAACAATCCTACATATTAGCTTGCATTGAAGTCTTTAACACAATTAAATCTTGTATTCCAATCATGTATATTTCAGTTGTATTTCTATCTTCTGTTATTGTTTTTATAGAAAATAATTATCTTTCTTCTTCTTCTTTCTTCTTCTCTTCTTCTTTTTCTATTATATACAAATGAATGTTTGTATGTATGTCCTTTATAGAATCGTAAATGATACATTTAATCGTGTGATCGTGAGCCCACGAAGGTTTCTAAGTTGGTACGACTAATTTTCGACAGGTGGCGCCACTGTCATTTCAATCAATTTCATATTGGTGTTGCAACGCGCGCAGGGTTCAGCTAGTATATTATAATATTGAGTGTTTTAATTATTGGCTAGAAATGAATGAATGTTCAACAACTGATGAACGAAAGACTTTACCTAATGAAGTGATTAGAAAAAATTATTAAAGAATGACAATGATATTATTATGTAGACTAAACCGAAGACACCCTGTTAATAATATTGTGAAACATTGTTTAAATCTGAAAAGACCATCGCTATTATCCGGACTCATAACTTTCCTTATTGCTAGTGCTATTCTTTTGTTTATTTTGTTTTCCCAGTCTACAATGGTCTATAATCTGTTAGTTGAGTTTATACTGAATTAATTGCATTAAACAAAGATAGTATATCCCAGAAAAGGGCCATATTTAACCAATGGACTTGTAATGTTAAAGATTTTCATAGGAACCCGAGCGGTTATTCTGTTTGTCCACTGTTGTTTGCTCGTTACTGCAAATATTGTCCGTGCGAAATGTAGAGGCATTTTGAAGGAAATAAGCATGTAGGATACAGGACCCAAGCTAAGAACAATTGAAGTAATAAACTTAAAAACTTGGTTGATTTCAAAAGTTTTCTGCCAAAAAGCTTTCGATAAGGTTTTACAACTGTTATTTAAGAATTACAAGTGCGTTAAGTAAGTCTTAACGTCTTGAAATTCGAATTTGCTTAATAACTTTTGTAATTAGAAGTATCCTGTCATCAACATTCACATCTAGTCTATGACTATCTGAGATATATTCGAACCGAACTCAGAATAAACAGCAGCTCAACGAAACTGTACACTACGCTATTTCTTTGCTTGGTGTAAGTTAACGTAGCTAGCCCAAAAGTCCGAACTAATTACGGTCTCCGTCATGTGTTCTAGCTTATGAAATTCGAAATCATGACCGAAATGATGACGATTTAAAGAAATTTGCCGACCAGTCCCCATTATTATTGCTCAAATATCCCGCAGTTGTATTAGTTGGTCAATCGACTATGATAGATGGATTATTTAAGGTTTATTGTACCAGACGAATTAACGAATGAATGTAGAAACAATGTTCGAATTATGAAATTTCACATGTTATCTTCTAATCTTGAAGTTCAAAAGTCAAAGGAATGATATGACATAATAACAAACACATGTTAAACATAATAGTTTTATTTTATTTCTCTATTTTTAATCTGCGAATATCCCCAACTCCGCTCGTTCGGTCCCTTTTCAATTTAGGAACATTGAAGTTGCTAACCCTCTTTGTACGTAAGAATACAGGGAAAAGCGGTCTAAAGGAGTTCACTGAGCCGTGAATTTAGAACATACTTCATTATCGCCTGCATTTGGGTCGCGCTCGCTTTGAGATTCTACGTAGTATTATAGTTCGGGTTTAACGGTGCATAAAAAGTTTTTTGGCTGTGTTATTGTAGGCACGGTGTGTTGATTTTGTTTATTGACGCGAATGTTTTATTATTTCTTACTACCTAACACTTTGATACGGGACAACGTAGGATGGGAAGAACGAGGAAACTACATATTAGTATTTTTGTTTGTGGCGAAGAAATGTTGTCTTTGGAATTCCTTATACTGTAAACTTTCTATAGCTTGAGTATTTTAAGTAACAAAAAGATTTGTAATATTTTTTTTTCACTCAGTCATGATGATCATTTGTTGTCTCAGTTACATATGACTGCCTGCGAAGTGAAGTATCTTAGTTCGATTCCCGATAAGAGCATATATTTAGGTGACAGAAAAAATTCTGGTCTCTGGTAGTGAGTGTTAGTAATGTTATCTGTGTGTTGTTCATGGCGCTTGCGACACAGAGAATCAAAACTGCAGGGACATGAGTGTATAAGCGTTTATTTAAATCTAAAAACAAACAGATGTTTCGTAATACCTATAACTGAGGACACTGAATGAATGTTTTAGATAAACATATTTGTAACGATCAGTACTCCTCCACAGCTAAGTACCCACACATGTTCTGAACAATGGGCGCCGGAGACGTCGAGAGCGCTCGAGACTCGCGCAGCCTCGAAGAACCTTCGTTTTACGAGTTAAAGTAAACATTGTACCGAGTTGGCATGTAAAGTACTTTTGTATCGTATAACTATCGTATCGAGTCCCTGTAGATTAGGTAAGTTCTAAACTCGGAACCCGATGGAACGAAGGTAAATTGAATTACCTTTTTAAGGATGACAGTTGTAATGTGGTAATGGAAATGGAAGGTCCTGTTATTTTTAGCATTTTTAAAAGGTGCTTCTGAATTTATAGCGCTTTACATGCTCGATGCGGTGTTTTCTTTTCAATGTTCGTGATCTTTTACTATAACTGCATATAATATGTGTATGAATACAAAATAAATAAGTATTACGGAGGCGTTCCCTTGTCTCATAAATAAACAACTTAGCGCTGATTTAGTGCGCTTGTTAATCTAAATCTTAAAACTAATATTCGGCCTTATTTTGTTAATTTCACTATTAAGATATACGTTTTAAAAGTTTTCATATTTTTATTAAACGTCTGGTTTACCATTTTTGTAAATGTTTCAAGATTATAATACTTTGGTATTTTCTGTAATTTTTTACTTCATAGTGCGTGATGGTTATATAGTCGCACGTAGTATGACTGTGGGCGTGCGAAGCATCGCGCGCTTGTATGCGAATCTAAAACTCAATTTATCCACAAGTATGAAACTGTGGTAAAACTCGAGCACAATTTTGCCGCTAAATTAATTCTCAACGTTGCAGCTCCTCCCTTGAGATATTTGTCCTGATTGGGCGTAATATTGCTTCATTATACGCCTCCAGACTCTTTCCAGCATTGGACGAACGAACAGACGGGTAACTCATTTTACAAGATGTGATCTTTCATTTATTGCGGGCCTACATTTTTATTTATTTTTCACACCTAATCCTTTCATGTTTTCCTTTGTTTTATGAACTGCGTAAAGAAAAGTATATTTTGTTGAATTTTTTGTTATTATTGTGAGTTATTTATTGAACATATATTTTATTTATTGGTAACCTACTATCAAAAATTTATATACCTAACAATAAAATAAATAGTACAGGATTTTCTATACTACATTATAACGGTTCCGAAATATTTTGTATGGTAAGAACATAGAAAAGTGTGTAATTTGTGACATGCATGTTATTTATGCTAATAGAAAAAAGAACGTAACAAAACAAAGTGATCTGGTTACCTAATATTTTTTTAAATTGCTGTCACTAATATTTAAATAATAAATCGTAGATTTTTATGCATAAAAGAAGAAAATCTTCCGGTCTGTAAATTTCTACAATCACCGGTTTTTTTTTAACAACGCCGTACCAAACGAAGTGGATTCGAGGTCGATTAGTTAATCATTCATTTGTATAATTGACTCAGGATATTACGAACAAAACAAGAAAATATCGTGTAAATAACTCATAGCCCTTCGATTCTGAGTAATAAATTGGGGGAGCGGGGGAAGGTTTCGGGCAGAGCTGGCCAAAATTGAAACCGGTTGCTCCAAGCGACCATTTGTATTCAAACGCTCGTCCCGAAAGGCCGCATTTTAATTTACTTACTCGAATTAAAACTGGGCGTGTTCCGAATCTTATTCGAGTTTACTTCAATACTTTACTTTTATAGCTGATTGAAGACTGAGGATGGTACACAGTTCCTTTAATACAGTTTACTCGGATGTATCTTATTACACAACTGCTGCATTTTAAAGTTTTTATAACAGAGTATTGATTACTTATGGAATAAGATTGAACAAGATTAATTAAAAGTTATACGCTTAATGAAGATTGAAAAGATGCTTAAACTATTGTTGTAAATTTGCTTAAACTCTTTAGTTGCCTTACTTAGTTAATTTTATTATTATTGGCATGACAACTTAAGTAACAACCATGGTTGTTACCTGCAACTACTGACAGTGATCGTGCTATTTATTAGCATATGGTTGAAAGTTTATAAATTACTATAGTGACCGCAATAAAAGTCTACTTTTAGTACTATTTTCTGTGAATCACAGTAAATTATTGTAATCTCACTTAAGGTTTCCTACTATCAATTTATCAACAAATCTATCTAAGTATAAATAAATATCGCTACACTGTCATAGCCCCACACAACGATTCACTTTTTCGGGTGCCACGGACAATGCGTAAAGACTAGATCCTCGACGACCATGGTGCACATGGGTGGCGTAGTCCAGTACAGTCATAACTCACTCTTCGTGAGAAAAGAATGCCGCGAAAGTTGATCACCTTTCTCTTTTTAACTGTTCTTATAGAACGTATTTGAAATTTAATTTTGTATTCAAGTCTGCCGATTCCGGTATATTTTCAAATCGGTGCAAATTTCCGAATCCAAGGTGTCTAAATCACAAAAGGTACAAAGTAAAATATACTCTACAAATTGACTGTAAGTCTTCCGTGATAAACTTGGGATGTTTTTCGGATCCTTTTCCTTTTACTTTGTGTACAACAGAAATAGGTTCTTGGATGCTCAGTGAATGAAATTGAATTGACAAGTAGGTATACCTGCTGTAAAAATTTTTCGCATTGGATGGATGTTATGGGTTCCTTCTTAAGATTTATTGATGTTTTTCGCCATCATTCATATTATCCCAATCTGGGTTTTGGGGCCTTTCAACGAAAGGGATTTTACCGGTTCATACCGGTCATACTTCATCAAGATGTAATAACAGCATCGTCGGTACTGTAGCCAAATACGAGTATTTTGAATTACTACTTATATTACGAATGCGTTCATCTTCAAGTCTGTCGTTTCACATTTCAATACATTGTAAATTGTCTAGACACCTACGACTTTCATTCCTAATGAGATATTATCTCAAAGACAATCAGCTAAATCAAACCCAATGTTAATTAGTAGAATATTTTATGTCCATTTGAGAGCTTTATGATTATGATTGTTTAGAATTCTTTATTGTAATCTTCACTCACCGTGACGTATTCCATTTGAAAGTATCTCGAAGTGATAAGAGTTTTACACGTTGAGACTACGTGACTTCTTCAAGGATGCATTTCAGGCCAATTTACATGTTATCCCATTGGATAGTCAATATCTCGAAACGATACTCAGACTTCACATAAATGTTGTGAGAATGACGACAGTGTGACATTGACAACGTGACGTAACGACCAAAGCACTCAAATTAGCCTTAGCGCGAGTAGCTTCGTGGATAAGAAGAATATATGTAGGAGTATGCGTGTGCACGTAGCTTTATTTTATGTGTTACCGTGGAAAATATTTACATTCATTCGAGTCCCAGGGAAGTGCCTTCAGGCAGTATAATGTTTTATAAGGGTTATATGGCAGATGAGTACATTATGTGTGGCTGAGACCACCTGGTGCCTCGAAGGTGTTTACTTTTGCGACGCTGGAATCTAATTACGTTGGATCGTATGGAAACCATAAATCATGCTTCATCACACCACTTTGTCTTCGTTCTTTTGGCTGCGTGATAATAAATATCGGTAATTACTCGTAAGTGCTGGCGAAACGAATCCTTGTGGGAGTTTTGAGTTACATCGTCTTTTTGTGTTGTTTTTTTTTTATATTATTGCTTAGTAATGTTATTTTTATGTCATAATTCTTAAATAAAACAGTAAGTTAAACGTTGTTCGGTATTAAATCAACCAATTGTTTGTTAATTTATTTAACAGTCAATTATTTAAATTATATAAATAACATGTTATATTGAACGTTAATTTACATTACTTAAAACTAGCTACAGGTTCAGTTAGTGCAACAGAGCGTTTGTCTCGTTTGTCACCCGTCCATGCTTTTTTAAGCACGGGAGTGCTAGGATTTCTCGTTCCTTCAGCTATCAGTTTACTTTCAAGCACAACAAACTCGAACAAAGATACATACCTATTAATGAACGCCAAGTTTTTCTATCTTTGGATTGCCATTCTTATTGTTGCTACTGTCAAAGTAATAAATGTCTAATCAAAGTATCAAAATTCACCAGCGTTTAAAATAATAGCAGTAACTTTTCCAACGAACTCCATTAAAATAATATTACCGCTGATATCTTTCCGAAGCGCTTCTATCAACACTTCACGTATTCTTTCCAGTGGCACTCAACTTTGACACCTTATTCCCTCTCATGCAATATGCATGGCCGACGTCTTCGAATACGACATCTAATTGATGAAAATAGACCCCTCCACTCATCCCACGCGAGAAATTCCCGTATCGCGCGGCCAGATCTAATAGATCTCCTGTGGATATAGAAAGTAATGGCGGTTGAGTAAGTCTTAGATTTGGTCGTGTATCACGGATTACTTTAGGATACCTGCGTTAAATAAGACGAACGTAATGCGAGGCCCTCGCGTATGTTTATCGGTGGATTAGAGGGAGGTATTAGCTTTATTTATAACAATAAAAGTAAACTTCCTCGTAATCCGAACGTGTACAGAATCGCATTTGTAAATACGGCGTACTTGGAATCTTCATTTGTTCACGAGTCAAATGGTGCTGTTTGATGCTAATTATTCACTGGTTAATGTATCGTATTTATTGCATTGCTCCATGATGACAAATTTAGTCTGACACGTGGACGGTGTTGAGCCTCTTCTTATTTTAGGCCTTTAAGGTATACATAATGATTTAACAATATTTTACTAAGTCATCCGTATGTTTTTTGTGTTTCGATTAAAACGAAATGAAACGGATCACTATTGTCGAATAAGTTTCTCCTTTTACCATTTTGTATTAATGTTGTCTTGGGTATAAAATATAAATCGTCTTCGTTTGATTTGTATATTGTTAAAGTAATGACAAATCATTACAATACATAAATATTAAGTGCACATGAAATCTTTAGTTGGGCTGTAAAACATTATATTTTGGTTAGCTAACAATTTTAGTAATATTTAATTCTACAACTCTACGAAATATGATATTTGGTCAAATCACTCTGAGTGTTACAATTCTATGATTTGAGATAATACTTAAGATATTTTCACTTGATGGTGACTGGAATTGTGTTCTAAGATCACAAATGGCCCTAAGACTTAGTTTAACATTGCAATAAATTTATCCATCGAAAAAAGTACGGCGATATTTTAATTCCGGTCAGCAATACGAATTGTATTGTTATTGTTCATTCGAGAATGATTGTACGTCACGTGATTTGGATAAAACGTACCGCCCGCCGTGACATTTTAAAAGTTACATTTCGCTGATTGTATATGTTTGTGTGTGATTGTATGGCTAGTCTGTATTTTTTTTTTCAACGGTCGTCAACGAATTTGTAAATATACGGTGTTGTTTTCTATCTCAATAAATGTAGATGTAAATTTACAGTACTTTTGCATAGTCATCCATCCAACTGCTTTTGAACGTCCACTGCTGGACATAGGCCTCCCGTAATTTGTAATAATATGCTATATGGTAAATAGGTTTTATTAGTCTAGGCGTATGTAAGCATTAATTACATTAATTACTCAATAATATTAACTAATTAATTCCTAATATTACTGTTATTACCATATACATACATTGCCTAGACTGTTAGTATCTTAATATCATGTTAGCTTAAAGTGCCCCAAAGTGATGCATGGATACATGCGTACGTGTGTGGTAATACGCTGTACATACGATCGCTGACACGCACACATGTGTGGGAATATTTTTTTATTTTCTGACGCTAGAAAGCGGTACCTCACCAGCAATAACATAGAAAGTTTTTTTTTTGTATGTGACAGTATTTTTATCTTACCAAGGTTACCTGTAAATGCTACCTTGAAATGGTTACACGTTGTTTACGACTACTACGGTTCATAGCTTTATAATTGAAAGCGTATTTTTATATTAACTTGGACTCCGAGGCTTTTGTCATTTCATATTCTTATATTGAAATAAATCTTATGAAAAGTTGATATACTAGTATATGAGGAGTTGATGTAAACAAGGGCCTTTTACAGATTATTTAAGTAAGACTTTTTTTTTATATCAACTGATTTGAACTCCGCTATTATGGCAATTGCATTAAAAATACTACGTTGCCGCGATGTCAGCTCCCGTGACGCAAAACATTTTCTAATCCGCTTAATCCTATGTTCCGTCTGTTACCACTGAGAGACTCTGATGAAATTGAAATTTTGTTTCGTTTCATAAAATCTCAGGCAAATATTTCTCTATACTTTCACACAAAAGTTATTCCTTACACAACACACACAAAGAAGGCTTTTACATATCCATTACCGTCAAAGTACTCTATATTTAACGAGGTACATTCATGTAGAAAATAGATTGCACAATATACATTTTTTTAGATTTCCTTGTATTCCGCATTGAAATATTACCATAAGAAAGTAATACTCTCCTTGTGCACGTATATGTCATTTTATCTGACGCAGTTATATGACAGTAAATACTAGAATAACGGTACAGTCGTCGGCAAAATGTTTAGGTATGTAGCCTTTTGTAGAAACTTGTTATTCTTATAACATAAATCGCAAAAGTAACATTGCAAAGGGATTTGAAATTCTTTTATCGTGGCTTAAAAATGTGGAAATACATTGTGTACTTTTTGTACTAGCCAGAACCCAGTATTTGTTGTTTACAAACTGATACGAGAAATTGCTCAACGGAGTTTCAATGCTTCTAGAATATTGAAACCATACTCAGGTAGTTCAAAAGACTTCACTTTATATTGACCAATGTTATAGACATCATAAATAAAGTTTAAAATCAATATTTAATTATCAAATCATAATAACTATGAACAGGTAGATACAATCGTTTTATTTTAGAATTGTCTGTTGCTATTGGATATGTTGGCCTTTACAGCTTAACGCAGATGGAGCGTACAATAGTAAAAAAGCATATGGTGATAATTTAAAACAACGTAATACTTCAGTGCTGTCCAACATCTATGTATGATTAAATCCACATGGAATAATCCAATTATTTTTTGTAAACTCGCATAAATATTTGTTAAAAATACTTTTGAATTTGATTTCCATCCAAAATATTGCTCAAGCTAGAGCTGACGCGTATTAAAATTTGCTCAGACAGCTGTGAAAACAATGAATACGAAATATGGAACATGCAAAATCAGATTTAGCTGTTTCGTGCGTTGCGTATTGTATTAAAACTGGAACGAAACTGGGATAACTTATACGGTACAGGTATAATATGTTCCATTTTCGACGTACCGGTCGTGAATTAACAAGTGTTGAGTAACGGAGACAGGGCTTTCAAAGTCTTACACAATAAATCTTATTTCAAACAACAATTCAGGAAGAATGTTGTTTAATCTTGCCATTACCATAAATATAAGCTATTCACGTAACAAATAAATGTGTGAATAACATTTAAATAGATCAAATGTTTTAGAAGATAACTATCACTGACCTATGCAGCGACGTGCCATCTAATGTACGTTTAAATATTTTTTTAATATTACAATATTTAACATCTGTTATTACTTATAATATATTCGGTTTGTTTAACCAACAATAGCAGTTGGATGTTTTAAAAATACTAATAAGCCGTTGTGTCGGCGAGTGTACACGAGAGTATATACGCAAGAGTTGTGCAGTAATATTGTTTATGGTAAGCAGAAAATCTTGTCACGGCGCCATCCGCCAACCCCGTTGCGCTGCCGTCGGTATATTCATGGAGTCTGTTATCAGGTCTATTCTCTATGGTTTATGCTTTGAATGCTTGAATTATACTTACATTTTCGTTATGTGAGCGTTTCAAAATAAAATATTTTACAGTCCACTCTTCTTAATGTCTCTCGGCAAATTTGGTTGTAGTATTAGATTTTTTTATTGTACCTAAGTATACTTTACATTTTTACACATAGGTTCGCTCCATTTGTGTTGTTGATAGTATTTTATATAAAAATATTTATTTTTACTTGGCATAATCACGCTATAAATTATCATTTATTAAAAGAATTTTGTTTTTTCTTCTAAGCTAACAACTGGATAAGAATGAGTTAATAAAATACTAAAGTGTACAGATTTTTTATTTTACAAAGCCGTTATATCGTCATTTCTAATATAAAGTTATATGTAACTTAGTTGTAAGTTTAATTTCGTAGTTGTTTAAGATTATTATAAGCTTTATTGTAATTCAGGCATATTCACATATTTTGCATAATTAATATAATAAATTATAAAAATGAATTTACAGTGAAAGGTAATGGTAACTGTGATATTAACCAATGAGGAGTTTATTCTTCTAGAGCCAACTATCCTTGTAGCACCAGGTGAAGTTTATCTTAAGAGCGATTATTTCAAATTCAGCTTGCAAGATCTGTTCGTCACATATATAACAAGTTATAAATGTAAAATATAACATGTAAAATTACTATTGTTAGAAATCTAAGCCAACATGAGAAAAACCCTTGGTTCAATTACTGGATGAGATCAATATTTATATTGTAGATAAACGTGTGTCTTCTGATATTAATAGTCTTTCTGTTTAATTTTCTTACGGTCAAACCTCCCATGATACTTATAGTGTGGAATATAAGTAGTATATATTAAAATTACAGTCGTTATATCAAGTTTCGTGGGATACATACATTTATGTTCATGAACATGATTACGTAAAAACGACTAATGGCGGCAACCTTTGAGCTACTGAATGTACAGGGGGCGACACAAGTTTGTTTTTGTTCCCTTTGTGAACTTGCGAAGGGGAACTCCGCCTTTGATTAACAAGAAACCAGTCTCCAAACAGAGTCATTTGAGAATATTAAAAATAATTTAATAACAATATGAAGATCTCTTGACACAGAGAAAAATATGTTGTGAATGAATAGATTTTTAATGAGTTAGTGTGCTTATCATATCAACTATTAAGCAATAACTTATAATAACAAAATAATCTACTCATTACTAAATACATTTCTGAATAATTAAGTACTTAGATGTTTTACTTTTTGTTAAATTTTGTGATCAAATAAATCATTTAGATTACTGAATTTAAGAAAATGTAATAACCTATTAATAATATACTTGCAATTAATAACTATCAATAAACATTGTAATTTAAAAAATATATGCTTTTCGTAAATAAACTGAAACACATTACATAATCTACTCTGTGTATTTTGTGTACTTAACTGTATAGTTGATGCAGAGTGAAAAGTTACGGCTCGATGTACTCTCGAAATGTGTCGTGTGAAGTAAAATATTTTAATACACTCACTGCGGAGTGCACTTCGCTGAAAGCGTCATTTGCATGATGTGTCTCTTTATCGATAACAAAATAAATAATGTTGCTCTTTAAAAAATTACGTTTCGCTAACACTTTTCGTCGTACTTGTACTTATGTGGAGAGTGACGTTCTTGATATATTTTTATTTGCTTTACGACTTCAGCATATATGTCTTTACTTACGTTTTTTTTTAATCTATAAGGGTGCGGATTGATCAATAATTGTCGTTCTTAATATTCTTTTTGGTATACGACTTTTAAGTATTAAAAATATTGTAGTATTAAAATAGGCTACTCAGAAATAAGATCAATTAACGATGTACGATATTGATATTATAAGACTT
>DWPA01002923.1:0-14957 GCA_018251375.1 Calpodes ethlius
GATCTCCAAAATAAAATCACAAATTGCATACATAATTGCCGAAGTGCAATGTTTGTCTCCACATGTTTGCCACGTCGTGCACGAAATTAATGCGCGTCATTGATGTACAGTGATATTCTGTCGCATCAATTATTCAAGCTCACGCGTCATCAAGCATACAACGATGAAAGATGGAGTGCAAACCTACCGAGTCCCAGTTTCCTAACTATCATCCATCTCCGTCGCCCTGCATAGTCTAACTAACAAGATATGCATGCCACAGGAGTATCAATCAAAAAACAATCGGAATAAAGTCTGAAATGCATTACGAGAAGCTGAAAAAGCTCGCCACCGATTAGATGCCTTCGATTTCATGCTGTAATATTGAGTCCTTATTTTGATAGTTTAAAGGACTATTTTGGCGTGCGAGAGGAAGTCTATAAATGTCGCGAGATGGCCGATAAGATCGGCGCAAGCGTCTCGGATCGGCACCCCTTTATTTATTTAATCAAGCTGAGCGACGGACAATGTGCTATTGTAACTTCTGATATATTGTCCAATGTTGATCTATAATGGGTCGCCTCATGTTTTATAAGACAGATAAAGCGTTGTGATGTGTAAAGTGCTTGCTTATTATAATGATCGACTTTAAATATCGCAAACGTGTCCTTAGATAATAACTTTAAATTACGCACCGTAATTTAACACGCTCCTGCGAATTGTTATTGAATTTTAATCGCGTGCGATTAATTAATAAATACGTTTCAAATCAATTAATGTGTTCATTATAACATTTAAATATGGTTTTAAATAATCAAATACTAATGAAGCAACGTCTCGTTTAAAAAACATGAATGGAAATGGACATAAATATTCCATTATCGTTCTTCTACACTGCACGTTTTAATTAAATGTGAAATTGTTACGACGAGAGGTTTACAGCAAATTTTACACATGTATTTTAATAAGTCATGTCGTAGAGTAGCTCATGTTTAAAGTGATAGAACAGTTCCACTTAATGCTGCATGGTAACTAACTTGGGTGCACTAATTAAATAATACTGATGGAAAACAACTAAATATGTAGGTTGACACGATTTGATTTAATGAATGACGATAGGTTTTAAACACCTATAGACCATTACAGGACACGTAACTGGGAGACCTTGAGCATACTTTATCAGGTCACTCAAGTGCAGATTGATGAGAATAGGGAGAGAGAGATAAAGAAAGAAGTGACCAATCCTAGATAGGGGAAGTTTTTATGCCACCGAAGGCCACCGACGTGGCTATTTCATTATGATCATCGAGGGTTTCATGTACTCTCTGAAGCACGGAAGCCCTTAAGAGATTTTACCGCTTGAGGTCATTTATCTGCGGACCACGCCCGGTAATGGCTAATTAGGTTTATCACTTGAGATCGACTCCATCCGCCACGCTATGAGCGATACAATTGGACGCAATAATTAATTAGGTACTTATTACGTAACACATTGATTGAATTTACTATTGACTGAATTACGCTGACAGACCCCATCTAAATGTCGGTAACTGTTCTAAATAAAGAGGAATCTCTGAACATAACTGAAAACATTTTTTTTTCACAGATGTATTAGGCATACTCTTAATTAAAAGTCTATGATAACTACCTACATTAAATCCAATACTTGAAATCGTACAAGTATTAGCATAGAAACTGTTCGATGGCTAATCGCATCGTCAAAAATGTTTAATTAAAAAGATTGATGCTTACCGGTATAGCGCGGCACCAGAAGTACAGTGGAGTTGCAAACTTATCTAATTAGTTGGCGGGGGGCTTCGTGAGGGGCGTCGGGAGGATGGGGGCTCGGGGCTGGGAGCGTCGGGGGCAGACGGGGGCAATTAGCGGTGATAGTCGATTAGCTCATCGTGCGAGTGCGGCTTTTGACAAATGTTACGAGTAATAAATTATTATTATTTATGAACGTTACAGATAATTGGTGTAATTAATACGCGCTCGCGGACAATTTAATCCGATGTGTTTGACCTGCGCCCATTATTTTAATTGAAACCGATTATTGTTTTATTGCCATAATTGCCAATTTAGGCGCGATGGTGTTATTGCATAAACATTTTTACGATTTAATTTTTTTTTTCGTATTTATAGGTCTGAATAATTAACATTGGCGCAGTATCATATATGTATAGCAAAATTCTATTACTTAAGAAAATATTCCATGAAACTAAATCTTAGTTTACAAAAGTAAAGTTACTTGGTTATTACTGTCAAGAAAACATTCATACCTTCGATCTAAACTTGAAAAATACAAAACACTATAATTTATATTTTTCATCTAAAAAACATATTTGTGTGGAAGGCCTGTGTTTTCCGTTAAAAATAGGGATGTAAGATGGCGGGGAAATCCGGGACTTCCCCGAGATTCTGCGTCTTGTCCCGTGGCCGGTAATACGATTCAGGTATGGTCTTGACTTTCGAACACTTCTTTGATTTTACTTATTATAATCTCAATATTTTTTTATTTATTATAAAGTCATGGTACTTTAATTAAAAAGGCTAAACCCCACATTTCAAGATAAATTTGGTAATAAGTAATAAGATAATTTGAAGTATCGTGTAAACCTAGCCTTATATCAGAGGTTGTAATATTGACATACTCAACAAAACTGTTATATTTAAATGTAAGTATATTTTATCTTTCACTATGCTAGATATAAATAAATTATGAGTATATTTCTTGTCCAGTTATTTATTTATACAACAGCTCGCACATACTTGTCAGTTCCATGGCTAATATGTTGAAAATAGTGGCGTGACCTCAACAATTTTATATAAATTTGTTGACAACTATATACGTTAAGTGGCGTGATTCATAATCTCGTGTGGGCAATTCTTATTGTGTTAGACTTGCCGTCATTCGGGCTGGCGTGTGGCTTTTTATGTCAAAAACAAAATAGTTCCAATAAGTTGATGTACATTATTACATGTAATTAGTTTTATATTTTTTTTAATCTTTATGCCCCCTTTCTCTAAATGTACTTATGTATTGCCTATAATTAACTAAATTAAATAAGCAATAGTTCACTTCCCACAAACTGCAATGGAACAGCCTGGTGCAACATAACCAAGCTACTTACAAACCTTTGGAAGCAGCGGAGTTCTTTTTTTGATAAAAATGAACCGTTATTACATCATAGAAATAAGGTTGAGATTCAAATAAACTATCCAGCACTTAATTAAAGTTATTTAAGAAGATTGATTAGTGAAAGTTTATTAATAAAGCCAGAGATGAAGGTACTGAGATAATTAATCCTTGCGCAAGTTAATTGACAAATTAACATTCATTACTTTACTTGGTTTTAAGTTGTAATACTTAAACATTTAAAAATATTTATCTAGATAAATTACGTCATTAATTACGAATTTTTAATAGAATTATAAACGATATAAATACGGTTTCTATGAGAGAGTGTGACATCAGAGTTATAGTAAAATATTGTTCTGTTTAAACTTTGTATTTTATTATTCTTTTTTATTGTAACTTATAGGAACGTATGGTTATTATTAAAAATTAAAATATGTTACAATAGTCCATATTCAGTATTTGATCTTTGTTTAATTTGGTGTATAAATTCAAAATAAGTGACTTGATCAATGAACATGCGTTGTACTCAATACTCTACTACACGTTATATTATAATATAACGATAATATCGAATTTAACTATGATGGCTTAGCGCTTTGAACGTTGGACTCCCGAACACGAAGGCCCGAGTTCAAATCCTGTCCTCTAACTTTTAAAAAGCTATTTATTTATCACTTCTTTCGGTGAAGGATAATTGCTATGAAACCAGAGACATATCCATCTTGTTCTGAAAGGTGTGTGATGTCTGGCAACCTGCACTTAGTTAGCGCGGAGACAACCCCGTAGCCTAGTTGTTAGTGACCCTGCCTGCGAAGCGAGGGGTCCCGGGTTCGATTCCCGGTCGAGGCAGATATTTATGTTACAGATAAATATTTGTTCTCGGGTCATGGGTGTTAGTGACGTGTTATTTATGTTGTCCATGACACCCGCGACACAGGGAATCCTACTGCTGGGGGTATGAATGTGTTAGCGTTAGCGTTTATATATCACAGATCAGAGATCCAATTGAAAAACGAAACCTTCAATATAGCGTGTATAATTGTAGTAATGACAATTAAGTGTCCATTAATGCGATCGCAAGTTCGCAACGCAACGGAGACACGATCAATTAGAGCGGTTGCGATGTCGGATCGCGCGGGCCCGGTACGAGCGTGTAAGATAATCGTGTCCACTGCAATCAGTAGGGCACGCCCCCGACACTTGTAAGGTTTTTCCACGGCGTAATAGTTTCGCTAAGCGGCGGCCACTGGAGTAGAACAGGCGTTTAATTAAAGGACGCTCACCTCACGGCCCGTTGTCGGCCGGCTCATCGCATGCGCCTTAATTAGTTTCAGACCGCCCTAACGGGCTTATTTTGTTTTTCTCGGATAATTTTTAATTAAACGCTTGATTAAAATGAAAGTTTGCGTAAGTAGCGAGCGAGGAACAATCGGGCTGGAGTTTAGGATAATGAATTGATGGTGTTACTTCGCTCGCTCGCTCGCTAGGGACTTAATTAAAAATCGCCGATAGAGTGTGTAGAGGGGAGTTGGAAACGAGTTTATGGAACTTAGTCGGAGCCTCTGTTGTTTTACTACCTATGTCAATTTGAATACGAGATTGCTTCACGGCTACGCGTTAATGTTTATAGTAAAACGATAGTCGTTTGTTTGTTTAGCTACAACTTTAGGTTTTAGGTCTTCAATACAATTTATAGCTAACAATGCAATAAATACTTTAAATAAATAAATACATCATTTTGTTACATATCATTCTGAACGCAAGAGTTTCCGACACATATGTTACTACAATATTACTATTGTGTTTTATAAAACATACACTTGGCCCCACAAAAAGCAACAAACATCTCGATATAATTCCTTTATTTCTCTTACAATATTAACATTACCTATCGTGTATAGTTCTGTGAAGTTGAAAGAGTTTCTGTAATTGTGCTATTATTATCTTATTTATGTAGATTTAATTAAAGCTTGTACAGAACTTTTACACATTTAAGTATTATTTAAAGTTAACTACTGACGTCATACATTATTTTCATTTATAATTAAATGGAAATCATAACGATTTCTAATATATAAAATTGGCTTCATCGCCATCTTTTGGATCCAAAGAAACTCACCTAAAACTTGATTTCAATTGGTGATTATTCAGAAATTATACGATCATCAAAAAAGCACTGGCCATAGATATCTTATTGTTGTTCGAAAATTCGTTGTAAAAAACATGTGTTCGCAACACCCGAATATGCCCGATTGGGTTACGCGCGCCCAGACGGGGACCCGTCGTGTCGCAGTCATCTCGCGCGCGGGACGGGCGCGTCATTAGCAAATTCTTGGTTTGTCGTCGCCACACGCTAACGAGGTTCTTGGTTCTTGCTAACGACGTGCTAACTCGATATTATGCTGTCCCTCCTCCAGCATGCACTGTCATAATATTATCGTGTTATTGAATTGAGAAATTATTGATATATGCAAAGTTTTCATATGCTTTTATTTAGGGTCCCATATCTACAAAAATTGTGTTTCACTATTTGTACAAAGTTTTACAGTAATTTCTAATGGATTTCTTTTATGAATAGCTAATAAAGGAACATACAGGCCACATGTACTTTTACGTAAATAATAGATAAAAAACACACAAGCTACCTGATGATAAAGTTTGTCTTTAATTTAATATCAGTAACCAGTAGACCAAAGAGAAATATACTATACGTTAGCTATGAATCTTGTTTACTGGATTTTTAACTTTCCCACCCAAGCATCACAATAAAGAAAACCCCTTCCATACCAGAACTTTCATAATAGGAATGTTGACACTAAATGCTATTTAATATACATTTATGTTAAGGCAGTTAGTAGAAGTATTTAGACACCGACGACTTGTATAACACGATGGTGATTATAAAGAACCGCCATTCGAAGTATCCTCGGTTCGATTCCCAATGAAGCTGGAATGAATCTGTATGATTAGCAATTTGCTTGTGTATTCTTATCTTCGTGTGTTGTCTTTAGCAACCATGAAATATGTAGTCCGTTTAAAGTCATAAAATATTATTTTTTAAACAAATTAAATAAAAATATTTTACTTTTTTATAAACACCACTAATTATCACGAAGCCTCGAACGTCATTCGGAGAACATGACATCATTATTCTTTATTTAAAAGCAAGTTTAATAAACCGCGAATATTGTGTATAGGTTAATGATGTCACGTGATATTTTTAAACGAAAATTTGATGATGATAATTATCTTCAAAATATAAGATCTTAAAATTAGTATACCTTTATTTAGTGGCAGTAAGTCCAGCAACTTTTAATAGTAAAGCTCTAACCACTGCTTCGAACATTAGTCAGTTGGCATACCTAAATAATGAACGGGAAATCGACTTGAACTCAAAGCTAATAAAATCTTACAGGTCAAGAAAAAGACCTAAAAGAATGATAAACAATAATTTAAAAAAGATGTACCTAACTACATGTTACGTAATTTTTCCGGAGCACCGAGTAGACGCAGGCTAGACGAACACGTCATTAAGGTTTCTTGGCTTGTCGTTGCCACGGCTAACGAGTTTCTTGCTAACGACGTGCTAACTCGATACTACAGTCCCGCCTTCAGCGTGCATTGTGATTACGACACCCTACACACACTGTCTACACTCGTAATAAACATCACCGCTGGTTTATTGTGTGCAAGCAGACATTCTACCTAAAAGCAACGCCAGCTCACAGTTCAGCAATGCATAGCTTCCGTATAGGCAGTGATGGCCTGGCGGTTTGTAGGATTTCCCGCGCACGGTTGCCTGGGTTCGAATTTTAACCTCTAATTTTTCAGTGAAAACCGTGAGACCAACTTAGATCCCAACGTAACTAAGTCCTAGTTAGCAAATGTTGGTAAATAATAAAAAAAAAGATGACTCTTCTTCCACTACGCTCTGTAAACTTGGACTTATCAATGGTAGTGCCGGGTGCCATAGTATTAGAGACCCCATGACCAAGCTTCCATTACCCAAAACTAAAGTTGACGTTTCCTTCTCTATGCGACTCAAATCACACCTAAACTTTACTGCGTTGATTTTTATCGCCATGCTTTAACAAAGCTGTCATAACAAGCCGAGACCAAGTTCTGACGAAGAACTTGCAAATCACTGCAATACATGGAAATATATCTTTAACTTACAAGTGTTATAAATAGACAGTTATTGAGTTTCTCGTAACGAGTCTAACGACACCCGATAACACGAGTTTGCGCTGCCCCTAACTAGCTCGTCGATATCACTTCGTTATTATGAAGTCTGCACGCTTAACATGTTTACACTGAATGTGTATTAAATATATATTTTAAATTTTTGTATTGTTTATTATTAGAACCTATTACTATCGCGTTGCTGGTCATGGGACTTTCACAATGGGGGGTAAAGGTCATAGTCCACCACGCTGGTCAAGTGCAGATTAGGAGGGTTCAAATACCTTTGACAATATTATGAATAACCGTTACGTAGAGGTTTACTTACGGTGGTCTCCTTCACTGATGCTAGTAATTATTAAGTTGGAATATCACAACTATTAAAAAGTTTATGTTGCCTACGGGATTCGAAGTCGGGTCCGTTCGTTCGGGAGACATCACTCGAATCACTAGACTATCATTGGTCCTATGTTTTTGATACAAAATATCAAATCAACGTAATTTGGTTTTACTCAAAAAATTCTAACTGCACTGGACGTTGCTCTACTAAAAATTTTCACATAACTGTATAACAAAAAATCCACAAAAATAACAACAATTTCATGGAAGACCTATCTAGAAATAACCTCGAATGATCTAATCCGACTCCCACTTGACCAATTCAATTAAGAAATTACGCCGCGGGCCCTGAGACCTTGCAGTGAATCAAGCAATTGCACTTGGTTAGTTGGACTAACACAGCTGCGACATGTCTTCCACGTTCTGTAAACAATGTACATATCTAGTACTAATAAATAATAGTAATTACAAAAGTTGACTTCAAATTAAGAGACATGTTTTTAGGGTAGGTGCAGTTGTAAATTGACAGGTAAATAAAAATATACAAGAGAAGTATTCATTATTTCATATTCGTAAGTTATGGTATTAAAAGTTGATTAGCATTTTTCTCTATATTATTTTATTTAATAATATTTAGATTCAACTAGAAATTGGCAACTAGATTTTTTTTTATTTTCCATGCAAATTTTCACACCACTATTGTGACACACATTTTTACACACAATATCCGTTCTTAGTACATACGTATTTATGGTCACTGGTTCAGAATGTCCCGTTATATTTCAATAACAATGAGAGTTTTTTTTTATAATGAGGATGAGGATATTGCGTATCTGATATGCTAGAAAGTAAAAAAATGTTATTTCGCAAGGTAAAGGCGTGTTAAGAGAACAGGATCAGTGGACCGCCTACACAACGAAACGAGCTAATCATTCAATACGGATAATCTACTGCGCTAATGAGTCCTACGTAATTGAAATTCCATTGAAAGTCTAATTAACTTAATTAAACTGATTATACTGCGTTTTGTATTTAAAATGTATTCTTTGTAAACTCGTAGATGGAAAATATTTAGGAATGTAAATATAAAGAATAGCAAATTATTAAAGCAGTGATAGCCTAGTAGTTCGAACATTGGTTTCCCGAACGTGAGGGTGTGAGTTCGAAAAAAAGTTATGTGCGTATCATAAGTTAATTATCACATACTTCATTGAAAGAAAACATCGCAGGAATCCTGCCCTCCTGAGAGTTCTACACAATGTTCTCAAAGGTGTGTGAAGTCTGCCAATCTTGGCCAGTTTCGTTCAACATTACCTCTCATAATTTGAGAGGAGACCCGAACCCAGCAGTGGAACAGTTATGAGGAAAAGTATTATTGGAAATAATATATTTTTATGAGATATAACAGACACTCTTGCATTGGCACCATCCACTGCCGCCCATGACAGACCTCATATCGGTCTATAGGATGGACTGTGTGTAGTCCTATTAGTATTAGATGTTAAAAGTATTTTTTTCTTGTTTGTTATTATTCTTTAGTAAGAGGATTGTAGACGTTAAAACTTTTCCTTTTTAAAAAATGTTTTATATCACCTTACTTGACGATCCGTGTGGCACAATGGTTACTATACTGAACAGCCATTCTTGGGTTCCTTGGTTCAATTCCGAGTAAAGAAGAAATTAAAATGATGAGTTTCAATTTCTGTTTTCGGTCTGGATATGTGTGATCTTGTCTGTGTTGTCCTTGGCAACCATGACATAAGAAAGACAGCGTTATTCATTAATATGAATAACGAATAAACAAATACAAATATAATATAAAGAATCACAATCCTTAAATATTTACCCAATAATATAATAGTATGACCTTATTTTTTAACATTAAATGCAGTAATTTTTAAGATGTGGGATTATTTTTTCTAAAAACATTTAATTGATAAATATTAAATAAACATCTTACATTATAACTTTTCATTCTAAGCACAATTATACGATCAGAAATACGTTCATTAATTAATTTAATTTTCGAATTCAATGTACTTCGTTTTCTAAATTTGATGATAGTGCTACTACTAGTAAATTTATTAATAGTATTTTATTAGTAAAAAGTACTAGTAAATGTTCTAGCAAAAACATGCCAAACATATTGTCTTATATTCATCGTAAACAATAAACGAAACTTATTACTCTCAGCTATTATGACGAGACACAGATACTTTGAAGAATTTATTATTACTTTTTACTTACTTACTTGCTCGTAATGAGCTTTTCCTCTGGACAACTCCTTTAATACTTGCTTCGCAATAAACTTCTGTCAATTATTTTGAGAAGAACTTTAATATTATAAAACTTTAACACAATACTTACGATGAGAACAATATAATAATATGAGATTTTCTACACTTCTTCGAGATATAATAGTCTATTGGTTTGAGTTTTGGTCTCTAGGGAGGTCCAGAATCGAATCTTATAATTACACATATATAATTTTATTAAAAATATTTATCATTTCCCGCCGTTTATTTAAGACCAGTTGGTAGTGCAGAGCGGTAGTTCGATTCCCGGTTGAAGACGACATCGTTTATTCGATATCTTATGACTTACCTATGTATGCATTCCCAATATGTCTATTCCACCTGCGACAAAGGGAATTCTATTGAGGTAAAAACATATTATTACGTAAATGTAAATTCATTGTATTTGTGTGCGTTATTAAAAATAACTTGCTATTGTTAGTTTTAGGTACTAATAGCTTTATAATAGAAAAAAAGTTTTCATAATGTAATCAATAACTGTTCTGCAAATATTAAAATATATTTATATCGGAAACATTACGAAATCTTCTCCAAATTGTTTTAAATATACATTGGAAACAATTACACATAATTTAAAAGTAGTAATTATAGTCCAATACAATCAATAAATATATTTTGACAATTATTCAATTTACAAAATTCGATATAAAATCGTATTAAAGCGATTCGAAAGTACGGATTGGCGATTTATAGCAGTCATTTAATCGATAGCAATTTGCGAACTTATCAGATAGTTGTCGGGATTTATGTTTACAATCTGCATTAAATCCTTTGATTATATTTGCGAATAACGTTTTACATGAATCCTTTAAGTAACCAAACAACCTTTGTTAAACTCAGCGCTATTATATTAATCGAAATTTGTGTATCTTTTCGATTTATACACCTATTTCGATTACCCTGTAGCCTCACTAATTACCTTTGCTGTGTTTTTTCAGTATCGGGTTCGATTCCAAGTGGAGGTAGACAAATATATAATATGACACGTATTCGTGTTTAAGTACTCTTTATTGGATTCTTTGTTTATACATATTTCATTGTAAAAACTTCAAACTCATAAATTTTAATAAATCCCAATCATTTAGATTTTTTTATTATGGCCATGATATTAGTATGACTCCTATCAAAGTAATGTCCATACCTTGGACTGTGGGCTAGCGTCTTGTAGCAAATGGGTTGGAGCAACAAGTTAGATATCCCGTTCCCGGACGCATCCCTTATTGGGAGCTGTTCGTCTCTGGGACCCAATCGCCTCACCCCACCGAGGGAGGGGTGCGACCACTTATTACTCTTAATACCAGTGAGGCTCACGTTTTTTGTACGACTAGATGCCATTATTCCTTGTTGGCTGTATTTTAAAGATAATGTTTTACAAGTAGTTCCTAATATAAGTAATATGACTTCCAATTATTCAATCAATTTTGCTTGTTTCTATAAATGACCTATACATTGTAATATCCATAATATTTAAAGCAAAAATAACTTTATAGGTCCTTTGAATATTTTAACTATGATTTTTGATATTTTTTTCATAATTAATAAAATTAGGATCCAAATAAAACCGTATAATATTAAATGCGAATTCAATTCTAAATTTTAAAGGGGCACTAAGTTTGATTTAATCTTAAGTTCAGTGGGTGCCATATTTAAAAACTGTTCGACAAGAATTAATAAAAATAAAATAAAAGAAAGACTAAAGAATTAATTCTTCGTTTCAAATCGTGGCCTACTAATTATTTTTACCACAATCCAAATCTTTCACATTATTTTATATATATTTTTTGTGTATGAATTTGGAACAGTTCATTATATTCTTATGTCAATTAATTTCAGAAGCTTAAGTAAGAACGTGAAAAATGCAGTGAGTTTTTTATTTATATTTTCCATATGTGAGATGCACCTCGCAAAATTGTTTACTTCATAAATAGAACGTGATTGTTCTCCTTTATGTAAAGTCGTGTACCATTAATACTAACAAGTTGTACATTCTAAATCAAAGATTTACCCTATGTTACCTTTAGATAATCATAAGACGTCTAACCTCAATCAAACATCGAGTAATTAAGGAGACGTTGCTAAATATTGTAACAAGTCTAGAACCTCCTCGTGACACCCTACCCCCTCGTGTAATGATCTTGGAAAGAGGTTCTGAAGTATGTCCCTCACAACAATCCAAGTCGACGCGAAACAACATCCAGGCTCGAGACATTCCCTTAATGAATAAAATAACATATAAAGATACAGTCTTCATCTTAAATTAATGAGGATTCACGTCGACGTATTCAATTTTACACGTAACGAAGGCAAATAAACTTCGGTACCATCTCACATCTAAGGCAGCTGTCTTATTGCGAACGAGCTACTAACAAACTAATAAGACGCAGACTAATAATGACCCTACGGCCCAATTCTCAAACTTATCACAACTAACGTCCGTTTTGAGATCCAATAATTGGCTAAAGTCACCCTGAGTTAACAAATTGCATTACGATTAGCTATTAAAAACAGTTTCAACATTGGCACAGAATAGTTTTAAAAATACTAGTATAGTCCAATTAGTAGTGGGTGACTATGCCCGCTGAGAAAGAAGTCCAAGTTTGATCCAGCACGAGATATTTATGTCATAAATATTCATAATAAACTATTGGATTTGTATTGAATTATACGTTTATAATTACGGTCCGCTAAATAAGGAATTCTTACCCGTTACAGTATGATTTTGTGAACAAGTATTATACCTAATAATAAAATATATCTTGAAACCTTTTAACTTATAGTTTAATACAATACACCTTTATTTATCTTAGAAAATACTTTATTTGCTGGTACTTTACTTTAAATTAATTAATAGATCAAAAAATTCAAAACGTGTTTTATTGCGGTAAAACTTAATATAGTACAATGATTTTCACCATTGAAGAGATTTATAATCTGGAGCCAAATGTAAGTGCAGTATCCGGTAATATTTGGCACAAAAAACATTCGTCTAAATTAAACTAATGTGTCAAACAATATGGTAGGATAAGATGAAGTATGTGTAATTCAGCTTGCAAGATTTAACCCAAAAACAAACATTGCAAGATGCTTAAATAAAAGCTTTTATTTACAAACACACCTGTAAATATAAAAAAATCAATAAATTTTCTTAAATAATTTCTTCATGACGGTGGAATAATATTACTAAACTAAATGCAAACCGATGTCATGTAAAAATAAAAAACATTTTTTACTTAAAAAAAAAACAATATAAATCGTACCAGAATAAAAATATTCTATTATACACAACTGACATATTTTATTACGAATATGCCCAATATTATAATCCACCCAGTGCTTTCACAGGATGTTTGTATGGAGTGATAAAAAATACGAAAAGCAGTTTTATTCTCTAGGTATATTGACAACACAGCCAATCGCTATGATTTTCGAAAAACATTTACATTCTACATTACTACTAATTAATAACTCGTACACGCTTTACTCCTCAATCATTTAGTTAACATAGATATTATTATAACTTCGGTAATCGCCATTAGCTCGGTAATTGGTAGTGAAATATCTCCCTTAGTAGAACACCAAACTTCCTCATTTAACTCCAGTTAAAGACGGAGCATGTGTTTAATTAATATCAGCATGAAAGGAAACCTAAAAGTTAGTGCTGATTAGAATTTGTAATAAACTCGAGACAAATAAAATTACAAATCCCTATGAAAGGTAGCGAACTAAGACCTTTTATCAGTCAAGTATTTGAGGCCCTTCGCAATACGAAAAGTTGGCTAAAGTTAGGAAATTTACGGCCGAATAAATAAAACAAATTCATGTGTGTCCCTTGCCCTCAGTACGATTGTGTTGTGTTGTTTGTGTATAAGGATTCGTTTAGATATTCAAAGGTTACGTTAATTAAATCTCATATCCTTTTATGCAAATAGAACTTCGTAATAAGACTTGTTCGTGTTGAAATTTCTTCTCCTTGTAAAGGCTAGAGCCATTATACCGTAGGCACAGTGTAATAAGCATTAATGTTAATGTTATATGTAGATTAACTGAACAAATATCAACTGTTAAATTTGCTCCAAATATCTAGATATATCTTATAATAAACAAGGTATACGTTCGAAGTTGTTACTGACTTATCATAAATTAAGCTTTATAACAAATAAGAAAAAAATCGTCAAAATTTTGTCACGTGACACTTATGACGTCATAGTGTACAACACTGGTCAACCGATTAGTTGACACGTATGGATTTTATAATAAAGATGAACTCTAAGTTCTCTGTATTATGCGGTACCTTGGTGTGCAAGTATTACATAATTTAACACTCTAGAAGTTACATATTGACGTTCCATATTCGGCAAATAGGATCAAACGGCTTATAATAGCCCGCTCGATCCGACACTTGTGTCTACACAAACTAAAATGTATCATTGTGAATAACATATTGATTTAAATTTTGATATAAATGATTACTTAAATTTTTAGATAATAAACGTGTTTATTTATTAAGTTATCAAACATCACAATAGCTATTTTTAGGGTTCGGTATATTATAATTGTATTTTTATATTAAATCTACATCCCAATTCCTGTTCTTTATCAAAACATGATCGGTATACAAAGATCTATTTTAAACGAAACAACAGCTGATAGGCCGAGGATGTATCGAACGAGAGCTGAAAATATCAGTGTAACCATATTTTTTGTCAGCTAGAGACATGTTCATGTACACGGTATTGGCAGTATCGGTGCCGGATCCCGCGTCCAACACAAATAGATTCGTACATGTTTGTCTTGGCTCGGTTTAATTAATTTTACCTTCATACGCCGATACCTACTGTTTGGCGGGCGTTCCTTAATTGAAAACGCTCTTACCGAAGTAAATGAAACGAAATCCTATTTGCTGCGAGTGATTGAAGTGAATTTATCTTTTAAGACTCTCAAATTTATCTTAAAACCTTTGCCAATGTTCACCTTAATTTCGGAATGGATGGAGCGTAGGT
>DWPA01002924.1:0-14955 GCA_018251375.1 Calpodes ethlius
CGCGCGCGCCATGACGTATTCGGTCTCGGCGCTTGGCGTTTTTTGACATATAAGACGTTGGGCCGCGAAGGGTTAAACAATAACAATAGATGCACTAGGCTGTCTAATAGCGTCAGATTTGGAAATGTACTAATTAATTAATAATAATATTCTAAGGTCAGAGATGAATGACTTTCGTATAATAATTTTATTGCGATTTTTTTTTTATTTATTCGAAAAGAGTTTATTTTAATTGGGTCAGGAATAAAAATAATAGAAAATAACCTAGCAATGTCACCAGTGCAGTGCTATGTTTAAAGTGATTTGAATTTAGAATAGTCCAATCACTAAAAAGATTAATCACAAATTCATGGAATGAACAAATTACAGGCTGTAAAGAAAAGTAAGCTATGTGCGAGACCATTAAAAAAAAACCGCGCGAATTCCGCTTTCGTGATCGCATTCATACTCAAATTAGATTTTTATTTTAGTAGAAAAATAACACTACGACAATTTTAATTAATTAAGTAGTTTGGTTTTAGTAATTTTATTCGTAAGTTAGATACATAATTGAGTATGTTCTCATAGAGGGTGAGAAAAAAGTAGTGTCCACCTCGAAAACAACATTATTTTAACCTCGAGTACTTTGAATCCCTTGCGGCGCCCATGACTCTTACAATTCATCATTACGCACGGGATTATATCCTAAAATCTTACGCTCAAGAATTATAAAAACACTCGTCTTAATAATAACTTTGCTTCCTTGGTAAATAACCTAATTATTCAGTTTTATTAGATTTAAATGTGTTTTAATAAAATAAAATAAATGAGTCTTCTTCACTATGATTTCATTTTCTTTTATATTAGTACCCATCTCCTACAAATATTTACAAAATTGACCCATGTTGCATAACAAAAAAGCGAATGTGACGACAAAGGAGCCTCGATCCGTGCTATGACACAACACAACGGTAACCACAAGCGGGACGAAGACTCAAAAGAGCATAACTTTGCCATATAAAGAAGGACACGAGCGTGCTGAATTTCATTTTCTAAAACCCGATTACACAGAGGTGACGCAAGGCGGGCTGGAGGTCGGCTAACGGTGACAGAAGACTCGAAATCGAAAGGCGGACGAAACTGAAATCGAAGGGAGCATTCCCGTTATCCTGCCGGACTGGTGAGATGGAAAACTCCCGTTAAAGAACCATCGTCAAGCGCTACGATCATGCAACAATGACTCATGGGATAGTCCCCGTGGCACTCTCGTGGCGCTACAATCTAACTGTTGACTTGACTCGTTTGTTGCTTGCAGTCAGAGAAGGCGGTTCAACGAACACCGTGAAATGGGTTACTAACTTATGCTGAAGCTACACGCAATCTCAGAATGCCTGTTGCTAGACGGAATATTTCATGTAATGCATCTTAATGACTTGCTATAAAAATGTTTATCGTACACGCATACACGCAGCTCGTACCTAAGTTTTATTAAACCCAAACGTGTTAATATACAATTTTGAAATCTATAAACAATCGTAGTAAAGTTGGTATCTAGTTTTTGGATCCGTTGTGAGACTCTTTATATTCATATCATTCAAATAACCATGCCACGTTGATACTTTCAATTTCCGGTAACAATCGCAGTTGTTTACAGAGTATATAGTAACAATAAACGTAGTAAAAACAGAAATAAACAACAGACAGCGGTAGAAATGATTTATTTAATGTAAAATTACATGCTGTTATAATAATGTCAACATACAACTCTGTTTATCATAACCACGTGGTTACGATAGATGTGAACGAACAGAACTGCTACATCTGACCCCGGAGTATAATAACATATACGACATGTTTGCATTCATAGAATTTGATTAAGATAAATATATTAATAAGATTAAGATAAATAAATCATTACTAAGAATTTGAATTCTGGGATACGGCAGACCTACTTAAGTTCAGTTAAGTACCTACTCAAGTTCTATTATTATAATCTGAGTAGCTTATATCTTTTGTTTTCAAAAATCCATGAAACCTTCAAATAAGGAAAAGTAAAATAATACAAGAAATTCAAAGAAACCAAAAATGTACGATAAGAAAGGATATATTTTATAAAAAGTACTTAATAAAATGTTCGTTTCTCACGTTCCCAAACACAAATGCAAATTGAGTTGACGCTCCTTTATTGAAATGTATGTCTAATGGTTCCTTCGAAGAAAAGGTAATGTCCACGTAACTCAGTCTCGCCGGCCGGCCGTGTCCCACTTAAAGTTAACGGTACTGCGAGGCCTCCGAGTCCTGATCACAACCAAAACACGGTGACGTGTTCGCGAATATTTCCGCTAATTAACCCGATACAGGCTTTAAGCATTCTCGATATACTTAACTCACAACATTTGCTTGAATCATTTTATTCAATTGAACCATAAATATTTAGTTCTTACTTTATGAAATGACAAATTCTCTAGTCACGTTGAGGTCTTTTTGATAGGGAAAAAAGTTTAGGGTTCACGACACCGCTAATTTTAATTGTATATACGACAATCGATGCTGTTTTTACCCGATATTTAGATAAATTTTAATCAAACATTTTCATTTCTTACTTTAGTCATCTTAAGCCTGTTATATCTGTTTAAGAATATCCATAAATAAAATGATTATATATTAATTATTATTTTATTTCAAATATATTAATATTTTATTATAATCTTGTGCAGCCCGTGATTTATATGATAAATAAGTAAAAAATTAAAATCTATATTCTTATTTCTTGAAGTATCTATAAATATGAAAAGTAGATTTACGTTGATTATTTAATTTAAACACTAAAAAATTATTAATTTTAAGATTAAACTTTAGTTTTTACTCCTATATAATGACTGCTGCGATTTTTTTTAGGTCCATATTTCGTCATAGTTCATCTTCGTAGAAGATTGTATGTACTTACATACCTAGTATTTTTTTAAGTAATATATTATCTTCTATGCAATGTACGTATATTATGTACGTACCTGCCAAAGTGTTTTGGGTACAGTATCGGATTAGCTACAACAAACGCATCCCCCGGTTCATTTTCGCCTGTATATATGAATTTCTTAGTATCATTACGTCTTATTTAATCACTACCCCATAAATGGTTACCTAGTGGCTATGCTTTTCTAAGAACTGAGGCAAATGTCAGCACATTATAAGTTTACTTAACATTTTCATGTATACGACATGTATGTAGTAGGCATGCGTACTGCCGTGGGCGTTCCGAGAGGTGAGGGGTTTGCCTTCCAGTACGTGCCTGCTAAAGTTCATAAAAGTTCTTATTTATTATGCATCTGCACACCCTTAGGCAGAAAAAAAGAAAGCCAGAAGCTTGATAAACCTTTATGTGTATGTATGTACATGTATGTATCTTTATGTATTGGTATGTACATTCAGTATGCTTAAAAGAATAGATATGTACCTATATATTTACGTGCTACATAAATTGACATGCTATTCATACTTAATTGCTTCCATCTGTTTTTACGAATTCGTCGCTGAAGTTTGATATGTCCAGAGCCTACATATAATTGACTTTTTGGTTGAAACGTAATGATAAGTTAGGGAGGAAATACTCTACGATTATGAATAAATACTGTAGGAGATGTAATAAAATGTGTGGATCAGACCCAGCACTCCTTAATACAATCGACCTAGCGCTATTGGATCATTCGTTATTCATTAGGCAGGAAGATTATCTCAGACTCTTTAAACTATTTTTTTTAATTATTGCATAGACGAAATAAGACGATGTGACACGAAGTGAATTAAAATGACGCTAAGCGATGCGAGATAAAACGAGGCGAGGCAAGGAGAATCGAAATGAGGTGATCATTAAACAGGTGAAGAAAGGAGTCGAAATGAGACGAAGAAAAAGTCATAAAATATAAAATATGGAATTATAATATATTGTCAATAAATAAAATTATTATTAACATTGTGCGTTGATATTTTAAATAACCAAATGTCATTGATCTGATGACTTCATAAAATATTATCAGTAGATAATACTACCACTTCCGCCATCTAGTCAATAACCGTAATACTTATAAGAACGTGAACAATGAATAATCGACACGCCTAGGTTCCAAAGCCTAACGTTCACGTTTTTTAATTTACAGTTTCACTAATAGAGTGCGCTACTGATTTCGCTAACAAAATTACACGCATTGCACAAGAATTCTTTCAAGACTATAGAATGATGACTAATATGATGGGCTCGGAGTAGATATTTATAATCCAGGAATTTTCTAGATGATAGATAAAATATGACATCAAAGTAATAATAAAATACTTATACATTAATTAAAGGTAGTGCCATGGTTCAATACGAACAATGGCATCTAGTATCTATTCCCGCATTTCTTGAAACTATTTTACTAAATAAACCAGATGAAGGTAAAATTACATTTAAAATTCCTATTAAAAAATATATATATATGACACAAACAAATGTTTAACTTATGAAACTAAATAACTTAAAAAAATGTGAAGAGAAAGTTGTGGATAATTAATGTTTCACAATTTTTCCATTCTTATAGTTTTGCGGTATCTGGACTGCTATTACGAGCCTTATGATAATTTCATTATTTCACCCACTCTCATCTGGAAAATGTAATATATCTGTAACGTAAAGAATATTATGTCCTGTGATTACCTACACAGATTAAACAATTTAGATCGTAATGTCTGCACAGATCTTTTAGTACAAACAAGCAATACCATAAAGTTATAGAAATACCTAAAGCGGAAGTGGCGGCAATTTAAAAATAAGTCTGATGTTATTGAAAGCTTATACCTGTTAAATTATATTTTTTCTAACCAAAATCTACTTCGTCTAAACTTTAATTATTGAAAGTATTTATAGCATTATGTTTTGCGTGTTTTCTTTTCTTGTTATATAAAAATATTTTTACTATAAGATATTCTGTGATTCGATCATGTAGATGGCGTTGCTTTGTGTTGTTGTGCGATCGTTCGTTCGACATTCGACACAAGTAAGATGGCGGCGTTTAATGTGAAAGGCGAAACGTTGTCTTATTTCTAGTTGTAAATAAAGGAATAGCTTCCCTGAAACAAAATTGCAGTAATAATAAGAAGGAAAGATTATTTTAAAAGTGTTTAGTATAAAGTGAACTGTTGCGTACTTTGCAGGACAAATTTTAAGTGGCTTTTCATTTCACAATAGACAAAACCCGTCGCAACGAGCACTCGAACCGTCGAGGCCATATTATTTTATGATGTTATCTGTCGTGTGAGCGTCCTTTGAGACCACATTGATATATTCTCACTCAAACAAAAGGCAATGGTATGTTTCTGTCCACAAATATGCTACTAAAACTAAACGTTTATGTTAAATTAGTTTATGTATTGTTGAAACACATTAACGCTTCCATGACCGAGCGGCAAATTATTTTTGTTCTAGATCTTGTTAGTACTTCATTTAAAATTATTATTTACATGAATCTTAAGTTTTAAGTATGCATAATATACATGTTAAATAGGTTATAAACTGTTATAATTGTATAAAAACTATCATAATTTAACAAAACCTATAATTATTGTATAAGCTAATAATCTCCTCTTCTCTTTTCAGGGGGTTTGCTGTACGTGTTAATAGTTACTCATCATGGTATACAGTCCTCTACTAAAGTGATAATAACAAATTATACCATCAAAGTGTAATACGAACTATGGATGAAAGTGTGGACTTCTGTTGATATTTACCTACATTAAAACTATTTAAAGCAACACGGAGGTGGTAATGGATCCAGTAGGACCATGGTCGGCGTATGCTTCTTACAATCGGCTAGCAGGGGTCCAGGCCGGTGCTGCAAGTGGGGATTTCCATCACCACCTTGCAAGTGGTGGATCAGGACTAGGCAGCCAGTCAGTGCCATCGACTACCAGTCAATTGCTGCTACAAGCTGCTCACACTACAGCATCACTAGCAGGACAACTTGGCTCATCGACAGCTTCACCCTTCAACCCTGGTTTTCTTTCTCCGCCCGCAGTAGGGTATGACGCCGTATTCTCGCCGTTGTTTCATCATGCCAATCCGAAGCCGGCGCATTATAGTTCATCTCTTCAGGCGCAACATCGTCAAGTAATAGCACAAGCCCAGGCGGCTGTTGCTTCAAAACAATCTTCAGTGGAATCTGAACTTTCTTCTTTAAGAGAAAATTATTCTCATCAAACGCTAGCAGCACAAGGAACTTCATTTTTTGATCAACCTACAACACCTGGCAGCACAGCAGGATTGAGTTGGCAAGGGAATACCCAACTACCGAGTCCATTTGGTATATTGCCTCATGAAAGTGTTGTGCCATCGTCCCCAAGTCCAGCAACAACAAAGCCCTCTGCCACATATGATAATTTTAATGCACATTTTGCTGCAGCGCAAACACTTAACAATCACCTTAATTCTCAAATTTCAAATACCGGTAAACAAACCAATAGGTCAGGTTCACCAGCGACGGCATCTAAGCAGCCGGCATCATCAACATCATCATCAACATTCTTTCAATCTCCAGCATCTTTTGGAAATCAGACTGATAATACATATAGTGCAAGCAGTGCAAAAAGTGCTCAACTCCCATCGCAGCAGGATTATGCTGGAAGTAAGTCTTATTCAAGTTCTGCAAGTTCCACTACTCATTCCCAGCAGTCGTGCATAGTGTCAACTCCATCAGTGACCTCCTCCTCTACCCCATCCAGTAAAGAATACCATACATCTAGTAGTAGTAGTACTACCAGATCATCCTCCTCTATATATAATTCCCAGTCTCCTAAGAATTCAAGCAGTGAAAAACCTCGTTCTACTACTAGTAGTACTAGTGGGTTTGTATCACCCACATCTAAGGCACCCCAAGTTCAAACTAAAGCACAGAGTAAAATATATCCAGATGTAAGTAATGATCAAAGAAAAAGTTGTGATTCAAGTGATAAAATTCAACCTCAGTCTTCCCCAATTAGTTACTCTATAATGGATGCGCCAGGAAGATTAAGTTACAGTGCAAATAATGGTACTTCTTCTAAATCAAATAGACTTAACAGTTCTCAATATTCCTCTTCACAGGGCTCAAGCTTTAGGCACTATCAAAGTGGGAATAACGTAGAATCAGATTATCATGTAAGAGCTAAGAGTAGTTCTAGTACAGATACAGGATATTCAAGTAGCAGTTCACAAAATGGTCCAGATTGTAGTGTAGTTGTCGCCAGAAGGCAAAGTCCATTACAGGCTCCCCCTCAAACGTCCCCCATAGGTCATGGCTCTAGCCCAGCCTATCCATTGTATCATAGTCCAATGAATTCCTTGAATTCACCGCAGCAACATGCAGACCATTACAGTAAAGTCAATAGTGCTGCACCAAGGTCTCCATTAGATGCATCTGTGTCCCGCCCTCCATCACAAAACAGCCAAGTGGCATATCCATCTGTTATAACTAGAGCGCTAGGTATCGAACAAACTAAAACATATACAGATAATAGGTATGAAAGAAGTCAAACATCTGGTCAAAGTTGTTGGGAGTCAGACCGACAGACCTCACGAAAATATAATAATAGTAACAGTACCAGTAATACTACTTATAACAGTAATTTATCTGAAAATAATACTCATAATGAAAAACCAGTACCTCAGCCACAAGCACAACCTCAACCGCCTCCTCAAGCTCCAAGTGAAAGAAGTTTAAGTTTGCCTGAGAAACACCAACATTATTTTGATAGCAACAATGTAGCTTTACAAGATCTTTCCAGCTGTCGAGGCGATCCTATGAGTATAGTTAAGAATTTGCAAAGTTTACAACAAAGTTGTCAGGTACAAGAAGTTAAATCAAATAAAACTACAAGTGCACCCTCAAACCCAGCCCCTTTAAATAAATCAATTCCTCGAAGAAAGAGCACTGAAAAACCAGTGACGCATACAAATATGAATGATTTATCTAATGCAGTGATGGCAGACTATTTAGCAAACAGAATCCCTCCTCCAGCACATAGTTCTACTAGTAATCAACAACAGAATGGATATTTCGATTTCGAAAGGTGGAATTTACCCCCACCGCCACCTAAAATGTTTCCTGGCACTTCAGCTTTCGGTTCCCAGGCCCCCCTACATGCAACAAACTTTGCTAACCAACATCAAGCACTCGCAATGCAACACGGGCATGCACTAACCTATTTTCCTCCATTCCATCTAGGACACCATCCCGATTTCCAATCTTCTGTGGAGTTAACACCATTATCCTCGTTTAGTGAGACTCCACCTTCGGCTTCCTCGTCATCATTTTCGACTCCCGAAACTCGTGAAGAGGAACAGCCTAAGGTGGTAGTACCTAATATAGAGGAAGAACTTGGTTTCCTTGCAGAACAACGGGCAAATACTGCATCGACGGTAGCACCCACTTCACAGCAGCCGAACATAAACAACACTTCACAAGACGCTAGTTCAAAAATTATGGAAAAAAAATTCAATGTTCCTGTCACGGGCCCCGGATCAGGTTTCATGGCTTCTTACTTGAAATTTTTACAAGGAGAGAGGGATACCTCTCCCCCGCCGGCCGGCAGGGGCGCCAGAAAGTCGACTTGGTCTAGAACCAACACAAATAGCAATACTAATAATAAGACTTATACGAACGATCATCCAAAAAGCCAATGCGATGCGAACCCCGCCCAAAGCGCGAACGGCGCGATGGCCCCCGCGAACGCGATAAATGCGGGCATGTCGCTGGGCAACCCGGTGATGAGTTCCGCGGCGAGCATGAGCACGGCGGGCTTGTTAGGTGCCAACCAACTGCACGGCACGCCGTCCAATCTTCTCAGTTCCGCGAAGGGCGTCGAATTGGACGACCCTCGGTATTACAACTTGAATAAGGATAGGAAAAGGAAGTACGACGGAAGCGAAGAGTCGAGTTACGACGCGGACGAGGAAGCGAGAAGATTGAACAAGCCGGTGCTAAACGTGCCCAGCACGCCGTTGAACGACAAGGGCAAGAAGGGGCGCTCCAGCGGCATGAGCAAACCGACGCCGTCCGCGGCGGTGGCGCCCCAGCCGGCCGCGCCCAAGAAGCCGCGGCCGCCCGCTCCGCCGCCCGTGGCGCCGCTGCAGGCCCCGCAGCAACAGTACTATTACCAACACCAGCCCGAGGAAGGTGCGTTCAATTTATTAGATTTCCACTTGAGAAGTAGGGCGCGATGGTGAAGAGCTAGCCCTGAAGCTTGTATGACAGGAGCAAGCTAACTGCCGCTCCGGCGGCTTACCGTGAAACCTTGTTACATTTTAACTGTGATATGTAAATTTTTATTAGATGAAATCTATAATAATTATCCACTGTAAATAATTACTATGAAGAAAATGTGATGTACCTATCTTAGTAGAGATTGATATTTTTAGGGTTAGTCTGTAACAAGATTTCACTGTTTTTGTTGTTAATGACACATTAGTGCCATTTTATTGTAAATTGTAGATTTTGTGACTCTTGTCATACTCGCTACTGAAGGGGTGCTACCATTAATAATTCCAAAATATGTGGTATATTTTTTTATGGAATTAATACCAGTGGGTGTCTGTTGTATATATAATGTATTGTATTTTACAGTATTTGAATTTAGTTGGTACTTACAATAGTGTATTCATATATTTTGCTGTTAGCTGAAAGTGATTTTATATTATAAGGAGGAAATGAATTGCATAATAATACATTGACAGCTAAGTTAGTGTGAGATAATGTGTTAGAGAAGGCAGTGTCCTGAAAATAAGTTTTGTATTTCTATTTAATTGTTATTTGTTTATGCACAATTCTCAATATTCTATGTAAATACTTTTGTATCATAGATAAAAACATAAAATAAACGCGAGTATATTACTGATAATGTGTTAAATAATTTTAGTTTGTAATTATTCCTGGTAGCACCCCTCACATCGCCAACATAGGGATAACATGTCCATTGTAATGTTTGTTAAATTTACCGCTGCAGCGCTGTTGCTATTTAATTCAAGTACTAAAAGATAAGACGACACTTGTACATGTTATCGCGACGATGAATAACTTCATCTATTGGCTGTCCTCTCCCTAAACTTCCCGCCTTTACTCCTTTCGCTTTTTTGATTACTAATCCTCAAAATATTTAAGTCGAGAGATACAAGGTAATGCAGGTTACATTATGATTATACGTTTTGTTTTATCGTCCGAAGCTGAAATTGATATTGCCCTTGCAATATTTTAGTTCCCCCTCACGGTGGCTTGGGTTACGGATTGTACGGAGCGACGGACAACGATGCTAATTCGAACAGGAAATTGCATCATATCAAATCGCATCAACAGATTTCTAGCACGGGCCATATCGACAACAGTAGGCCCGTCGAGGAAATGCCCTATCAGGTACTTTAATTTACTTGTAAATATAATTATATTTCTAACAATATCTCTAATTATTTTTTTCAAATTATAGTCTGGAGAGTTTGTAGCAATTAAAACTGAATTAAACGAAATGTGGCCAGCAATATGGAGGGTGGACGGGAAAGCCTTACTACAAAAGTACGAACCTTTTGAAGAAAATGGAAAAGTACTTTACAGGAATATTTCGACGGTAATTGCTTTAACATGTTTTTTTTTTATTTATAATTTGGAATTAGAAATTGTAGTTTAAACATTTGTGTGAATTTGTTGATATAACTGAATTTACTTTACAGTAACTCGCGGGTGCAATGTATGACGGCGTATTTATACCTTTAGACATGCGTGGCACCTCGCTCCTTCCCACAGAGGAAACTGCACTTAGTACATACCAACATACATCAACACCAACTCATGCATTCATTTATTTTAGTTAAATAATAATGAATATTCGTAATATCATGATCTATAAACAATGTACTTGAATGTTTGGATGTATTATGATTTTCAGTATGCAGCGTGGAACCCAGAAAATAGAAAACTTTATACCCAAGTTCCAGTTAAAGTTCGTTCACATTCTCATTTAGAAACCATAGTGGAGTTAATACGAAGTGAACTGCCTCTTGACGATTGTAATTTTATTGAGAAGAGAATGCTAGAAACGCAAATGTACCAAGAAAATTTTGAAGTTTATATTCAGACTCTAATATCGCACGCGTTGGATCCCAATTTTTTAACAGAAATATTTCAAGAACAAGGTAATTTCAATTTTATCTCAATGTTTTTTCTTTTTGTTTTGTTTTTTTTTTTTTAAATAAAACACCTAATTTAAACCGGATTGTGAATCTTTAGACTTGCGGCTTTTTTAAATTAAAAATATTACAAGTATTCAAGTCAAGTAAAAATTCGTTTAGTGACTCTAAACTTTTATTAAAATAAACGTTTACAGATGACTACTTCCTGTCGAACGTGAAAACAGTGGACGAGGTGACGGAGACGATGCGCGGGAAGGTGTCTGGCGGGGCGAGCGCGGGGGCGGGGGCGCGCGCGCTCGACATGGCGCTGGGGGCGTGGCCCGGCCTCAGCGTAGCGAGCGGCGCGGGCTCGTGTCGAGCGTGCGCGCGCCCCGCGGTGGCCCGCCTGCTGCTATATGGTCAACCATACAATCCTGCCACGCTAGAACCTGTACAGCCGGAAGCGCGACTTGCTTATGAAAAGGTAATGATATAATATAACTTTTTTTTTTGTATTAGGGTTTTATAAACATTTTTTAGCCATTATCAACAACACTGGAGAATTGGCATACTTAACACTCTTTTGAAAATATTATGAAGTAATCGTAAATATGAAAGTTTCCTCTTAATGTTTTCCCTTTATATAGTAAGTCATAATTAATACAGATATTATCAACACACGTTTTCTTAGAAATTAGTGATGTATTCAGAATTCAACGGAGCCTTGATTTGTTCCGTATCAAAAGCTAATTTTCGATTTTGATGTTGACCGTAAGTGGACAGATGATTGCTTTTTAAGTGGTTAAGTTGCCCATGGATGTCAATAACATCAACGGCATAGTCGCCCATCACCCACGCGTTGCCGACCAAGAAAGAAAAGGGAAGATATAAGAACTGATTCTAATACACCACCACACGCACACCCACAGGAAACGACCAGTCGTTCGATGCTGACTTAGGACGAGGGTAGTAACTAGACAAACAGGCTCCACAGAAAGATTATCATACCAAAAATAACATAAATGACACAGAATTAACATTGATAATATTATTATAATACGCAAAGCTTTAACGCAACCCTACTACACTTAGGTTTTGGATTAGGTGAAGTATGATATGCCGTAATTCGACCTTATATGTCCAGTTCATAAATACTTAATAATATTACTAATATGATTTGTTGATTAACTTTCAGGAGTTCCTCGTGTGTACAACGTGTTGCGGGCGAGTGCAGCTGTATTCGAGGATATCGCATCAGAAGTACCTGATGTTCGCGGAGTGCAGTAAACGCGTCGCCGAGAAGCGCATGCAGAACCCCAGCCACGACACCACGACCATCCTCAATGAACTGCTCGCCGACGAGATGTGGTTATCTCAGGTAGGTCTATCTTAATTTGATTATTATTTGTTTACCAGTTTTAGTAGACCAGTAGGTCTAGACAAAGTTCACGGTTGTAGTTCCGTACACGCTACAGACTGAACGTTAGTGTGAGGTATTGGTCCGTCACCTCACGTCAGCTAAGATAGTCGTAAGAACTTATCATGACGCTCGTTATTTACCGGGTCGAACGTCATTGCTATAGATTTCGTAAACGTGAGCGTAAAACAAAAAGAGTTTTGTCCTAGGGGTTTGTGACAAGTGTATTGATTTCCGTTTTTTCTTTACAGATATTTCATAAGTCCTAGGTTTTTCGTGTGTATGTGTTCCGTGTTTTCTAGTAGAAAATTCATCAGACATCTATTTGTTTTTACATCTCTGCATCAAAACCGAATCGATATAGTTTAGTCTTATCCGTCCGCCCACCAGTAGCTTAGTTCAGAGAGATGACTTTTTTCCGTCGTATGCTACAGTAGCTATGCATAAGGCTTACAAAATCCTCCCGAACCGCCCCTTCTCGGTACGTCCATGTTTACTAAGTTTATCAATGTCAACATGTACATATTACCAGTTAATTGTCACTTGCTTCGGTGATGGATATCATCGTGAGGAATCCTGTACACCCGAGAGTTCTCCATAATGTTCTCGAAGATATTGGAAGACTGTCAATGCGCGTTATTGCGCACTAGGCCAGCGTGGTGGACTATGGCCTGTACCCATCACAATGTGAGAGTAGTCCCAAGCTCACCAGTGGGACACTTATGGAATGTGATGAATGACATGACAAGATTCAACATGGACTTAATTTTACCTGATTATAATAATGTCAACCGTGACCTTGACCCCATTGAAACGTCAGTTAGTTGACAGTCATTATGATACGACGTTTTACCCGCAAGATTATTTTGATTGAATCCGCCATTATATAATGTAATAATATGATTTCAGTTATTCCGAGATGTTCGGCATTCGTGGGCAGAAGCAGAGGCGTGGGAGCGTAAGATGCGTCACGCCATGTCGCGACAGATGATATAACGTTTGTAGCGCGTCCGGCATTCGACTGCCCCAGTGTTTCCAGATACCGGTACCGAAACAGTATTGCCAACAAAAACAATACTTACTATGGTGAAGGCGGCTGTCAAACTTTGCTACTAGATGGCGCTACTAGTTTGTAACTTTTACAATGTAACACTTTATTATTTTCAACAAGAACGCTCCTTGATTAGGTTATTTTTATGTTATCGATTAAGTAATCTTTATTATAACAAAATTAATCTTTTGTAGTATGTTTGAAAGTAACAATATACAAGCTGTTTTAAATACATTTAAAGCAGTGGGAATATGTTTTAAAGAAAAGAGAAATATTGCTGAAAAACTTTTAAGGCTGTTCTTTCAACACAAACCTGAAAATTTGAAACCACAAAACAAGTAGCGTCATCTATAGAGAGACTTGCGTTGCCTCTCGCCTTTGATACAGGTGGTTGAAGATGTAATATTTGGTGATTGTGTCAAATATAGTACATAATTTGTTCAATATAAAAAGATAGGTAAGTACTTTATTATTTGTTATCGTCTTGATTGAGCCTAAAAGATGCCAGTTCCCGCCTGGCTGACATATAGTCCGTTTTCTTATACTTGTCTTATTTAGTAGACAATCTTACAGTGTCCTATTATCCTAATGTATAAAAACAGATAGAAAATAAAAAAATAAGAACCATTTAATGCTGTGAGTAACTTCTGTATACTATTTTTTTTAACTAATATAAATTAAAATATAATTTAAATTTAATGCCAGGTTTTTTACCAAATAAGACAAGTGTGAAAAGATAAGACTATAGGTACAAGAGCAATGTATAATTGCTTGTTTATCACCGTGTGAAGTATGTGGATAAAAAGTCGATTTTTATTATTTGAACACAACCAAAACCATATTGAAAATGTTTGAAAAATTACAGTACTATATTATTTGTTACACTCCGCTATTAAGATAAAAGATTTTATTTAAAAGTAAGTAATACTTAATCTGAAAGCACTGATGCACCCAGGAGTGCTATTGCAGTTCAAGTATATTATCTTTGCGTCTCTGGACCAGTCCAGGGTAGCTTGTCTGGGTACTAGTTTGCACTTTGAGACACAAATATCAGAACAAATTTAGATAACTTTATTCATATGGTTATTAAGGGCACATTTATGGGCTTTTCGTGTTATAAATCTATATGTTAATTAGTGGACGGAAGAGCTTTGTAAAAAAAAACTACTGATGTAGTTGTCCGAGATTCGATTAAAGTTTACATGGAAAAGTGCAGAAAGATAAATTTTATGTATGATATTTATTACAAGAACAAATATTAAAGAAAATAAAACATTAAAAATTATGATCGTAAATTTCGATATATCTGTCCATTAGCCTTTGGAGCTCAACTGCTGGACATAGGCC
>DWPA01002925.1:0-14955 GCA_018251375.1 Calpodes ethlius
TACTTATTTGTGAATATACGTCTTATCTGCACGCACGGAATATTATTTTCAACATCCGTCATGTTGAACCCGCCCGACCGAGAACATAAGTCACAGGAATCGTTATATATATATTTTTCGTTTTATTTACATAAATAGTAGGTAGCACGGCTATTATAATAAAACGTTTTCAGAAAGATTACTTAATGAGGCAAAGTACCTTTAGCTATATCAAAAAAATATAGTGCTATTCTTATTATAAGCATATCTTTTTTTTATTTCCGCAACCGATGTGAGTGATTGAGCACGTTAATTAAAAGCAATATCTTGCAAAGGCTTTATGATGAAAAATTAGCTCATTATAATGACAAGTTATGCTTGTTATATTCATGAATAAAGATTATGATTCTCAATATTTTCGCACATAATTTCTTGACCTTGCGGCGAGTCGAATGATTTTGATATACCATTTAATGGCACGTAGGCACTATGTTGTCATTCTTGCGTTTTATTTGTATTTATCGGCATGAAACGATCACATAAAATATTTACTCTGTTGAAATAGTACTCTATGTAAATCGCTATTCGGTTTGGTTGACGTTCAAAAAAATATGGATATGATATTTGGTGCAGATAAAAGAAATGCGAAGTAAAAAGTTAATGACTAACCAGCTAGTACGAAGAACTAGTTGTAATTACATATTTTTATTTAACTCACTCAATCTGTTTGTATGTCTGTCTGTAGGTATGTATGCATAGGTTTATTTGGCTGGAATTTAGTAATCGATATTTGAATCACTTTTTGATTTCCAATCAAGCTGAAATTTTGCATACTAACTCATTTTCGATGATAAGACAATAATTTAAAACCGTCGACCTGATCTGATGAAGGTGCTGGGTGAAGGACCTAGCTGGAAGGTGGCCATAGGAACTTGAAAATAAAACGACACCCCATTGAGTTTGGGTTTGTTTTATTAATATTGACGAGAACTTTCATCTTATACAGTAACCAGGTTCTGATTCACTAATTAAATGTCTCTATTTTTTTATATTTTTTAAAATGTAATTACCTTATACAGTTTGCAAATAAATTGTTAAGTGACTTGCAGTTTTATTCAAACTAACTAGTGGGAAACTTCCATAACTTGTGTACATAAGCTAGTTGAATGTAGGTACTAAAAGCCCGATAAGCTTCGCTGTATGTGATAAGGGCAATAGGACTCATCTACGATAAAATCTAAATCACTATCGAAGTTTATTATTATATGTATCATCATAAATAGAAATTGCAAATTCGCAGTTTGGTTGTTCTCCACACGTGACCGCCTAGTTGAGAAATCTGCTTTTGATAGAAATTTTGATGTTCGCAGAAATAAAGTGTAACTATTCGCTAAAATAAGCTAATCTCCTGCTTCCTTTTTGGCCGCCTCGTATCAGTAATACCATTGTGACAATAATTAAAAAATATTATATTATATTTATGTATTATTCACCATTGGATGGTCAGCTTCGTTATTGGCTATTTGCATGAAAAACCTTCAAGCCTCGCTACAGAGTATTAAGTAGCCACTTGTTACTCCTATAGGTTTGTATGCAGTGGATTCTTAAACTATTGGGTTGTTCGGAAAGTACATGTTGATATAGGATAATTAAAACGCAGCGCATTCAAATATTGATGAAATTAACCAATCGTTACCAAACCTTTTTCCGAATATGGTGGAAGCTATCTCTTTTAGAATAAGTACAGTGTACACGTGTCGTTTGTTTTCAATAATTGCGAATATAATTATTTTAGTCAGGTCTAATAAGCTACCTACCGAAAATCGGCACGAACTTTTCGTAACCTATTATTTTGGGCAAGAGACCATTTTCCTAAAATGGACTGACACCTCAGACCCATATAACTAAATTCATTTAAAAATCCTTTCTCTAGCTTTTTGTCATCTTACTGAGTCGATCTTGTACGAACTTATGCACACTTATCGACGGGTTAGGGGTTTTTTAATTAAACAAAAATTTATTCTTACAATAAGTCAATAAGAAGAACACTTATACAGTATCTTGAAATTTCTAATAAGAACTGGTGTTATTTAACAGGGGTCTATTAAACCTCGTACACACCGAAATTAGTTTTCGACATGCTGACTCCTGGGAAACAATACGACTTTGAAAATCCCTGCTGTATGCAATGCTACAGTCGTATTGAAGAACGCGAGTGATTTATGTGTAGATTGTTTATTTACTTTATTTGTATCTCGTAGTAACGTACGAACCAGCGTTCCCACGCTTAACCTTGCACTTTGATTAACGGGCCGATCGACAGGTTTGCAAAACAGACTCGTTGGGTATTAAATTAGGCTTCAGAATTATTAAACAAATAAAAGTCACCCGCGGCTTTGTCCATGTGTTAAAAGAACAGAAAGAAAAAGGTTATTGAATTCTTTCTATCACTGGTTGCTAAGTAACTTATATCTTAATGGATCTTCCTAAAAAAAGAGATGTTGTTTCGCGGTAAAAAGTAGCTTATGACACTCTTCATCATCCCAACTATCTCCAAACCAAAAATCATACCATAACAATGCTTCCTTGCGCCGTTAAAGAAGAACAAACAAACGCCTTTGCATTTATCATATTAATATAGATTCACATTACACGCCTTGATAGGCAGAACATACTAGACGTAGTAAGATCTGTCTTATATTGTCTATGGTATGTCCTTATGACGTGAAGTGTCTCGTCAGTTTTGAGACGTCACTAAGAAAAATGCTTTTATGGAGGGAATTAATAAAACATGTGAATATATACAAAGTAAATGGAATCCGTGTTATATTCAAATACATATTTAATTGAAGTTTTGCCCCTAACATCACACTAAGGACGTCGCGAGAGTAAATTCCTTTGAGAATAGCGCCACGATTTTTCCCGACACTTTCAATAATCATCGTTAAAATCCAGTCAATTTACACCAAGCCTTATAACGCTTACACTCTTAGTTTCTTATTACAATATTGGTATGAAGTGAAGCATGAGAAATATGTACGTGTATTAATTAATTAAATGTATTTAAGGGTTAAACTTAGCTTAATAAAATAATAGTTAACGTTAAAATGTGGTGTAAAGAATAAAATACTTCTCAACTATTGAGCACGCACTTAAATTACCTTTATGGGTAAGTAAGTAATAAGTACGTACATAAGATCATAGCGTCTTACTTTCGCAAAGCCTTATTGCAGTAAGGTTGCATAAAACGGCATTTTCGAAGGAATGTCCATAACTAACCTTTAAAGAAAGTAGGTTATAAGTTATTAGGATAAAATCCGTACGTTCAAAAATAAGAGATTCAGGGATATTATTTAACATTTTAATCAATTTTAATAGCATACGATTGAAATAATTGTCATTGATTTTATAAATTATAACGATTTAATGTTAAAGTAAAATTAAAAACCGTAAAAACACACAGTTAAAAATGTAGGAAATATTAAAATGTAACCACTTACATTATTGTTTGTTTAAAATAAATATCTATACTTGTCTATGCTTGGTCTTGCCTTTTAAGAAAAAATAGTACCGTTTCTGTGAAACAAAAGCGATGGCGCCAAAACTTCCCGCCATTTTGGCCGCCATAACACTACACATACAATGGAGTACAAAACCCACAACGAAAATAAAATCTCACGAGCAGAATCGAGAGGAATGTTCTCCATAGCTTAGCCGAGTATAAAGTGTACGTACCTGTTACTTGGAATTCGTTGTAGATACGTTGGAACCGGTTCCGTCAGCTGACAAAACTGAATTACTAAAACGCGCCCGTTGTCGCGGACCGACTGATAACCTAATCTTATCCAACAGTTTATATAGGTACTTCAATTATTTATTTGTTAAAGATATTCTAATTATTATAATCTATTGATGATAATGTTTTAGTATAACAATGTAGGGAATAGTAGAGATGATCTCCGAAGTAATCCAAGACATACAGACCTAAGCTTATAGATTACAATTCCCCTATTGTTTCTAAATCTATCTCGTAATTCATCTTTGTAATTAATCCGTTTATATCTATACCTATGTTAATTAAATGTATGTATCTTTTGGTCTGAGAATTATAGGAATATAGAGCCAGTATATTTTAAATAATTAATAATAATTATTATTATGATTATTCTCATGTTACCGTCATCACAGTTGACGACCAGGTCAATGAGAATGTTTTAGCCAGGACTATGCATCTTCACTTGTATGTGCCATTATGGGGTTTCTACATACTCGTATAATCTTCGTTTTCTTACCAACACGACTCACAACCCTGGGACTCATCTGTTGTACTATATATTAATTATTAACATTAAACATAATTTTTACGTAAAGAAATAAAATTATATTAGATTTGTCTCACATACTATACGTATATTATGATAAAATTATATAAATACAAAATTTTATGTCGCATAGGATGTAAAGTTTTTCAGATATTTGTTTATGTCAAACTATAAAAATAAGCATCAACAATATTCTTTTCCTATTTTTTTTCAAAAACTGTATTTTACTTCCTAGACAAGGTAGCAACCTTATTGTAGAATTGATATTACAAATGATTGATACAACAGAATCAAATTGTAATATACAGGAATTAACTAATCACTATTATATTCTAATATGGTTTATACATAACTGTCTTCATTGCCAAACTATAAACAGCAACAATAGTTAAACAATGACATGGTCGTGACTCATGTATAAGCCAGGGAGCGGTGGCTAGATGATTTACCGACACTACCTTTAAATTTACTCCAGAAACGTATTTCTGCAAACAATAATATTGCTTCACCAAGTAAATATTATAAGCGTTGAGATCACCTAATGCAAGGGACTGTCTACTTGAATTAAAGTTCTTACTAATCCTACTTAAAATAGTACAATTTTCAGTAATATGTACTCATTTTAGACTGCAGAAAAGGGGCTTTATTTAACCTCTCTTATTATTATTCGATAGCTGTCGTTCAGACATATTGATGGCACTCGGCATCTTCCGAAGTTGGTTGGCCACAAACTCCGCCCCATCAATTCACGTTGGAATAACTTAGTGGAACATGCTCAAGGCCTCATTAGCTATTAGGAGAGACCCGTGCTTTGTATACCATCATAGAGTTAAAGCTATTCGGTACAACCGAAAAATGATTAGATTTTATTGAGATTGGATATCGTCTCATAGTGTTAGAACACAGTACAAAATACTGGTACAAAATTTGATATATGTTTTTACTGTATAAAAAAAATATATATTTTTTTATTTTAAATCTTATAATCATTATTCTGTTTTCAAAACATCGTGTGGGTAATTATATTGTTTAGCATAATAACATTCCCGTAGAGTGGGCTCAATTTCTTAGTCCCGTAGAACGACACTCGTACTCCCTTAGGCGTATTTAATTGCACAAGATAATTGTATTATAATTGCACATTTGCACTTGTACATGGAGTAGGAACAAATTCTAGTCGTACTTAAATAAATTACTTACTTCCTAAGAATTTGTTATCTACGCAATGTATGTTAATTTTTTACACTCTGTTATTATATTTTATTCCACAGATTGCATATTTACTTGTTTGTGGTGTTAATAATAGGTTTAAGGTTTCTTGTACTAAATGTCATTGCCATAGATAGATTTTCTGAGCGTGGATGTGAATAGAAAAGCGTTATGTCTAGAATTCGGGATATTTAAATGATACTAAGTTTATATTAATTGAGAATTGGGTTATTAGTCCAATCAGGGCAAGCGTTGAAATGGCATTGTAACAACAAGCTGTAAAATTGAGCGCCAAAGTGATTTATTTCAAATTAAAGGTGTTCGTAATTAAATTCAGTTCTGCCTTGGGCGTTCAATCTGTATTTTGTGTCTACTTGTAATTATTTATAATGAAATCTTTTACATTAAACCACTAAATAAAATCATTTAGTTTAAGAACCCTTTTCAGATTAAAATTGATTGGTAGAAATACATTAATTGTACTTTGATTTAACTCATTAGTATGGCAACTCTAGTAATGGCAGTGTTATATTTTAGTTTATCTACGATCTACGCAAGTACCGATATAAGTAAATGATACACGTATTCACAAACAATGCTATGCGTTCCCATAGTGAAATAGAACGATAGATCGATAGAGAATACAAACAATCGATTCTATCTTTCTATTTCACTATAGGACTTTATCGTATCGTTTATGAATGCGGGGGTAAAGGAATGACCAACAGACCCGTTAAGTCGCCATATTTTTATAGCACTGATCAAAAAGGAATATCTGAGGTTAATTTTACTGCGTCTATTTTTGTACCTACATATTTTTTAATGATTTTCTAAATATTTCCAGTACATAATTTTAAATTGTTTAGACTCTTTGCAGTAAATCAAATCATACAACCCGGCCGGGAACTGAAATCACAAGTTGGACTGACAAGCACTCACTACTTGCCTACTAGTTTGTGCATAGTAATGAAACGAACATAATTCCTACATTTTGAGTTCTAATAGATCTTAGGCTTGAATTAAATTTATCAATACAGGCATCGTACACTTAGGTCTGTAGCAATGCGGTTACAATGTACGGTTAGAAGTGCATCTGGCATACACAACGGTTTCGCCTGCACTCGACACGCCTCGCTGCCAGGGGGTGACTCGGAAACTGGTACAATTTTAACTGGTACATAATTATGTACCAGTCGATACGTCGTTAAAGCATTATTGCTACCGTTTGTAATGTCAGCTCGAAATAGCGAAATGTTTCTACAATGCTTAGGGTCTTGGAAGTGTTGATGTTCTAATTATAGAACCTAGGAATAAATAACACTTTCTTCTCTTTTTCAGTAGGGTTCAACTGAAATATGAAAGCACAGGCTATAGGCAAAGGATTATAGTATAGATGAATAAAAAATGACAAGGATATTTGTAAAGATTTATATCGCATTGTTCCGCAGGCATTATAGCTCAGAAACTAATTCTGTCTTTGTTGTACCTATATTAATATTATGTACTTACTTTAGAACAAAATATGGTATAGAAACAGGTGTACGTAAAAATACTTTTATGTAATTATGGTAAAAATAATATATGTAATACCAATAAGGTCAGTCTTACTGCTTCAAAGGGCATAAACCCGTATCCACAAAAATACTATGAGGTCTCACAGTGAAATAGAAAGAAGGGATCGATTGTTTGTATTCTTATCTTTATCTTAGAATTATTTAAGAAACTAGAGTGAAGACGGGAATACAAATCGATCATTTCTTTCTATTCCACTGTGAGATCTCATAGTATTATTTATGAATACGAAAGTTTAATGACCACTAGAAGCGTGTATTAAACACTGTGACCTACTTGAGGCCTAGAACAAATTATTTCCGAACATAGTTTAACTTCCTTTATCATCGGACGGATCGAACCATTATAGTTGCTCAGTCGGTAGTAATTAAATACTTGTCAAACTAGTATCGCCCTTACGTAATTAACAGTTGTCAGACTTGAATACTGTGCGGACCATTTTTAGATGTTACAAAACATTACGGAGTACCAACCAATAATCGTACTAATTATCTGGGAACATTTTTGTGTCACTGACTGGTATGAGTATCCGAGCGGCTGCATAGGGTTGTCGATGGTGTACTTATGAAATTGTGGCACGTGGACAAAACAAGTTAACTTAAGTCTAAATTATGCATAATCTGAAACAATTACAAAATTTTTAATTATAATTATTAGGTAACAACGATGCGAAATTAAAAGAAAATAAAACCAAGAAGCACTTATCTACTCTAGTTAAATAACAGTAGCAAAATACTTAGATACGACGTACCAAATGCTTAGTAAGACATACAATAAATTTAGTACAAAAAATAAATTTAATACAAGAACGTAAACCAAAGTTCGACAGCCCTATTCCCATACTTGAATAACAGGTGTCGGATCCGTTAGCTGCCAAAACGAGTTCTGATGCGACTTGTGTTAATACACTATCAATTAATGCCTGTGTTCCATTAAGTTATTATTGGACTTCTGTGCAATTCTGAATATTTGGTACAATAATTATGCAAATTATGTACGTAGGTACCACGGGTACTTTGTTACAGCGGCTGACAAACTTTTGGCGTTTGTTGCATTAGGTTCTATTTATAACGATCTATTAAATTTTCTCGAATAATTCCGAAGACAATTTTTTCTAGTATACAAACTCGGCTAAAGGCCAACGGCTAATAGTTGTCTATCGCATAAGAGGCTCATTGTGTATTATTTTTGTCTAGATTCCAAGATTCTATTGACATTTTTACATGTTAGTCAATTGAAATCATGTTTTATGTAGGAGTCGATTTGGTTCGACTCGAAGGACCAACTTATTAAATTTTTTTAATTTTTCGTTTCAGATCAAATAAATATTTGCAGAAGTCTGCGATCACGCGAGTCTGCGCTGTTGGAGGCTTCTTCATATCCATTCCTGTGTTCTTAACAGGTATGTTTACCTTTTTTATGTAAATAGCCGACAAATAAATTAACGATCCTCTTGGTGGTATGTGGCTACATACTATATGCGTCGATTGACATCAGCAACAATAAATACAACCGATGTTTTTTTCGACTAAGAAAGAAGAGTAAAAGAAGGAAAGAAAGAAAACCCACTTAATCGCACATGATTTCGATTCTATAGTAAAGAGTACATTATTAAGCTGTGCAAAATCCAACATCAATGTAATCAAATCAATTGAACCATTTGATTAATGTATAACGAAGATATAGCTATTTTATAAGTACCTAGTAGGTACCCGATGGTAATTGGTCACTTTCTTCTGAGTGTACCGAAGTAGGGCCCCCCTAACTAAAGGGTAACTGGCTTCCTTAGATTTGGGGTCCCACCAATATTTACTTTTGTCTACACATATCTATGTATACCAATATCTACCACAATATTTAACTGTCGCTCAACATTAATTTTTGTTTATAATACGTATGCTCCAAGAATAAAAGAATATTGATTCTCCCCACTGGGGACAAAAATCTAAATTGACCCATCTGAGCTAGAAGCTGGGTAAGCCCATGCTGTCTTCCATTGACACCAATAACACAGACGTGTCAAGGATGCCGGTGAAAATAGAAGCGGGGGTTAAGGCTATTTCACTTTCACTACCTATTACTTAATCTGTTCTTCTATTCTTCCAGGAATAATTCTCTACACATTCATCCAGTTTCACTCGACGCCTGCAATTGTAACGTCAGTGTTCATTGGCGTGGGCATCATCTTCTGCGGCTGTGCCATGGTCCACAATGTCTTCGTGTGGCAGAAGGAGAAGACTAACTTAGTCAAGGCGTTTCGCACCACGGAGCTGAACAGTTCCTCCGCTTCCCCCATGAACAACTCCAATGGGGTCATCATGAATGGACATCTTAATAACACTGGGAACTTAAGTTTTCACAGCATGACCGCGCCGTACAACCATCCAATCACGTTGCTACAGCAAGGAGGCCCTTATATTATAAGGTGAGTTTCAAGCTTCGTCTTCGACTTGAGTGGCAATATTGTATCAATTGAAACTTAGTACAAAGTGAAAACTTTGTACTCCTTTTTAGGTTAAAAACACCAATGGAGGTGTGAATTTTGATTTGATCAGTGAATGGTTATATCAAGGTGTGCAGAAAGTTAATCTTTATTAATATTATAAATGCGAAAGTGTTTATTTGTCCTTATATAACGGTACAATGGCATCCTTATGATAGGTTTTGGTGTGGTGGTAGTTGAGAAGATGAAGAACACCTAGTAGGTATCCCATTTTTATGGGAAAATTCATTGAGATGTATATATCAGCGAAATTAAAGGAAGTGTTTAAAAACAAAGCGTTGCCTGGCAACCAATGATAGAAAGGATTCATAAGTTTTATTAATGTTCCTTTCTCACACGCGAACGAAGCCTTACGAAAACACGTAAAATTAATGATAATAAACATTACACATACTACCATTCATTTGACATAGAGACTCGCGTAATATATACACACAATCTTTTGTTGACGGTTAAAGTAACACAGAAAAGAGATTAAAATATTAAATACCCTCAATGCGAAGTAACTCTTTGACAGTATGAATTACGGTCGCATTTCGAGTGCACGGCGGGTCTAGTAATTATAAATTAGTCAAGCTTAATCCTTTTATCACAGAAGCGAGTGATAATTGATTTCTAATATGCAAATACCATACAGTATATTGTAGCGAATAAAATATGGTTCGAACGTTGGTTGCCCGGGTGGTTTGTTGATAAACAGGAGAGAAGGAGACAACACTATTTTCTCAGGAGAAAAGATATTAGTCTATCTATAACTATTCATGTCGTAAATACTTACAAATTCAATATTTCCACAGACAAAGTATTTAATAATATAATATATAAATTCCAGGCCACCAACAAGTACGCCACCGGGTGAGGGCGCGGCCACACCAGGAGTACCGGCCGCTACCATCGACCTTAGCCACGATACGCACGAGCTCAGCACGCTTGTGTGACTACGGCTTTATTTTACGACACATTACACTAATAGGCCAGAATTCTGTTAGTGACAATCATTTTCACTTTTACAAAGTTCTATGTCATTCTATTGTAGAATATATTGTGCTACAAAAATGCACTTTGTTTTATATCTAACGAATATTTTATAATTATAAAATATAAATATATATTAGTAAATTCCAATAATTATAATCACAAAATTCACATAAAACCTTGTAAGAGTGAATTAGTGATGTCACTAATTTTTTATCACAAGATTTAGAGACTATCTTGTGCCAGTATTAAGAGATCCGTTAACTTACCCAGTACACATTGCTGTTGCCTTTGATGTTACGTCTTTATCACCTTCGTCTAAATGCATTAATTAACGCGTTAAAATCCCACAACGCAGTTATGTTCTTGCTGGAAAGCAAATGTATTTCGATGACAACAAAAACACACGTAAGGTTTTAGTTACGTCATCGAATTAACGGAACCCTAACTGAGTACTTGACAAGGTAAAAGATTAAAGAAATCGAATTTAAACGAATAATGTAGGATTTATCGAAATAATCGAATAATGTCGTAATGGTCTCGAAGACAACCATTAATTTATATGTACCTAAATGTGCTTTTAAACAACACTGCCAAGTTAATACACAAACGAAATGATTCATAAAAAGAAAATGGCTAAAATATACTTTGTCTCGTTTCCTCATACGTGATACTGGCGTGTTGGAATGAGACAAAGCATTATTTTGTAAAAATGTTCTATATTTCAGTTTATACTTTTATGAAGAAAGGTTTAAAACTTAAGCGAGCTTCATAATAAATCTCATTTAGGATTTAGTATTGAAAAACCACCGAACACAGATACTTTACTTGACTTTAATACTACAGTGCAGCTTACGAGATAAATATTTAAAATTGAAACTTATACAAATCTGAACCTTAAACTCTAGTAATCTAAGTTTATTTTTGAATGAAATAACTATCGAAAACGTCAAACGAATTTTAATTGCAATGGAAATTGAACCATACGCTATTAAGTTAAAGTTTTTAATCCCAAAGGAGGAAATTTATCAACTCTCGTTGGCTTTACTTTATGTACGAATTTTTATGCTGTTTTTACATTCACAGTTAAAAAAATAGACGTTTAAAATGTTGTGACTACTTTAATATATACTTTATTTTTCGAAGGTTTAAAACTTGAAATAACAGTAAAATATCCAATTCTAATATCTAGAGTTAGAGCTGATTTACGGAATGGCGGGGAGTACTTCTTTAATAACAGTCTAAATTTAACCTACAATCCTTCAAAATAGGACAGTAATTTAAATAACGAAATAAAAAGGACACTTGAAGAGCGGCGAAGAGGAGCACGGAGGCGCTCAGAATCCCGCGACTCCATCAGTCAGTGCTGATCTTTAGGATTCAACTAACACTTATATTCCAGGACATACTAACATATTTGCATTGGATAATTCTGGGGAAATTCCTATCGATAAATCCAACTGAAGACATAAAACGCATTTGTAAAAACATGTACTGTGAAGTTTTTATTTATTTATTGATAATTTATTGGAAAAACAATGTTTTTATCCCCAAAGGAATGATTCCCATGCACTATATAAAACCTGCCTTCGTCATGTCAGTCGCTTCACTGGACGACACGACAACATCTCATGCATGTGTTGTGTACATAATACTTACATGTGTGTGTACCGTGGAGCTTAAAGGTGCTGCCACATAAGTAGTAAATAAAACGTGTGTTGTATTGTCGTTCAGTGAAACGCTAGTGTCGCAATAATTTAATTGTACATTGGTATTTAATTGTAAATATTGTTGCTAATGTTAGGGAGACGTCAGTCTCGCTTGCCATGTTCTTTTAGTTTTTAATTGTTTTACTGTTCTAAGGTTTTGTTTCATATTCAAACGGCAAGGAAATGAATGAGATATCTGTTACATAATTGGACGTAGTAATGCAAAAAGGTTCCAACCCACAAGTCACCCGAAATCGAGATAATGTGATCAAACTATTTTTTTTTTAATTGTTTATTATTTAATTGTTTAATAATACTTGAAACTTGAAACATTTTTGCTAATCTGACATTAAGTGTTAAAAAATGTAGAATGATCACATCATCTCGATTTCGGGTGACTTGTTATGGAACGTTTTTGCATAACTACGTCCAATTTACTATCCGAGAATAAAAAAAAAATCATTGACCTTGGGTTTAAACAGTTTCATTCATTTCTCAGCCATAGACCACGATCGATAGTTTTATTTAAGTTCTGCGGGCGGCAATAAAATAAAAACTTAGAATAACCCATGTGAAAATATAAAATACTCTTAATTTTAAGTAATTGAAAGTATTTTTGTGAAACAGGGATGTGCAGTACCTACCTGTCAAACCAAATTATATATGTATTGGCGATCTTATTGTATATTAATGATTATCGTACCACGTGACGATAAACACTGAACATGTTTGATTAAAATAACGGATTATTTCAATATTTATTAATTATTCAATTATTTATTAAGATATTACATTTGAGTTTACATAAAATTGTTAATTATATATGTGTGATATATATTGACCTATTATTAATAATCAGATAATTATCTATAATTTATTACGCGATTATTAGAGTCATCTAAATCTTCAACTACATATATCATAATAAATAAAAGATTTAAGTCGAATATTAAGAAACGGCTATCTTAACTATATATCGACTCTTTACAAGAACAACATGATATTTTTTAAACCACAACATTACAGGAGAGCATCTTAAAAAAATTTAGTGATAAATTCAAAAATATTTATACTTTTACTGTAAAAACAATTAAATTGTTATGCCCAATAACGTTCTTTATTTAAATAAGCAAAAAACAATTCAATATGAAATAAGTAAATAATTGAAAAAAAAATAGTTTTTGATGAAATGTCACGTTGTCCCTGTAAAGAGGCGATATACCTTTGGAATATATTGATCAAATCTCTAAATTTAACTTCCTATGATCATAAAATTCTAGTATATTGATCATAAATTTAAATCTATATTTTTATAGACTAAAAAGAATCTCCATCCCCAATGACTTACATACCTACATTATAGACAGTAAATAAAAAATATATTAAATATAGATAATGAAAGAAAAAAACAAAATGTAATCTACCCACCAATCAGAGATGTAATTAATGCAATAAAAAAAAAAACGAAAAATAATCCAAAATGTATATTTGTACATAGCTTAACACAATCCTGGAGGCATAATTTATTTTTCGTAACGAATAACGGCATTTCTATTTTTATTTGTAGTTTATGTTACGTGAAACTAAAAATAAACTTATCAAAAGGAATACTCGTTTTTTTTTTCTTTATATCCTCAACCGTCTCGGTGGCGATGTTTTGATCTGAAAAAAAAAAGTTTTTTTTGCACCTTTCCTCATATTACCAGGTAATGAACAGTGATGCAATCAGCTAAGGAAAAACTGGAATACAATTTTAGCTAATAACTTATTATAACAGTTATTTTACAATAATAACTATTACTATTATGTATTTGATTAGTTATAAACAAGTGTTAGGTAATAGTTTTCTTTGATACTATTCAACAATTTTGGAGGAAAGAAAGTTAAAAGAATGAGCATAGAGAAAAATTGATTCAATGTTTGTTATTTACGCGTTACGTAACGTTATTTCTGTCACAAAAATATAGTATTTGCTTCAAGTAATTTTAAATTTTCTCACAAACGGCTGGACAAATTTTGATGAAATTTATTGTGATTACGTAGGTCCAAGGATAGTTTAAATTCACAAACTGACGCGAAAAGTGTCGCTGTTGTTGAGATGCTTTCAGAGCTCATCCAAAAGTGAGATTTTTATATCTTTCTATAATGATTTTTATTTCATTAATGTTTCGAAAATATTTAGTTTGATCAAACTTATCTATTTATTAATGTTGAAGTTCTAGATTACCTGACGTAAAACACTAAGAGATCACTTATTCAATATGTTTTTTTTGTTACAAGGCTATCAAACCAGCTTGCAGTGTAGTACAGTTGAGTCCACTTACTGATTCATCCCTTGATACAGTCCGGTGTAGTATCCGCTCATGTACCAACTTATCAGCATATTCCTCAGCGCTTGTTCGTCGTTCACCGTCTGCGTGCCTTCGAATCCCATCAGTGGGGGTGGGGGCGTGGGCATGTCCATTTCACCGAACTGAAAATACCGTACAAATACTGTTTAATCCAGTGATAGCCTAGTGGTTCGGTTGGTTTCCCGAACGTGGGGACGTCAGTTCAAATCTTGCTCGTACCTCTAATTTACAAAATTCCTAGGAAGCTTATAACGAGTACTTTGGAAATTCCCAAGAAATTCCCAAATTGAACAAACTTTCTCTCATTTATTCTCCGGTAATTTCACGATCTCTAA
>DWPA01002926.1:0-14954 GCA_018251375.1 Calpodes ethlius
CTCAGGTGTACAGGTTTCCTCACGATGTTTTCATTCACCGAAGCAAGTGATAATTATTTATAAGACGGACATGGCTTTTTGAAAATTATAAGTACGTGATGGATTCGAACTCAGGCCCTTGTGTTCTTTTGCATTAAATATATATATATATATATATATCCATGAAAGCTCTTACAATAACTGGAATTAAAGTACACACAGATTCACGTACATCGTTAAATCTCACGTCTTTATTTTTTATTAAATTATTAATCCGATGAGCGAAAGAGACATGAGGTAACAGAATAATTCATGTGATATCGATTACAAAGTCCTCGGTCAGACGATTGTTGAAAAATGAAACAAGCTTCGTCGGCGACTTTGCTCCCGTCTACGAAAGAAATGCGAATAACACAAGTACAACACAACTTGTGCTCAGAATAGGGATGTGTTGGGTTTAAAAATAAACGAATGTATACGAAACATTCGCCGGTTTTTTTATTTGTGTCACATGACTTAAAGTATAGACATAGTTATTTTATGGTAAAGGTATTTTAGTAATGTTAGATAAATGAACTCATTATCTTTTTTATATATAAGATCAAAACTAACTTCAATACCTGTTGAATTACGACAGTAAATTAGGTACCAGTAAAACATAATGTCAACAAAATCAATGAGATGTATAATCCTGTCTTAAAACCAGCATTATTCAACTCTATAAAGAATTTATATCAGTTAAATAACAAGTATGTTAGTCACAGGCACTATAAACGTCATATATACACGATCATATGCTTCGGTTTCAATTTAAAAGAGTGCTAAAATCTGTCAGGTATACGTTTGATATCCGAAACGTAGCCAATCCTATTTTTAAAGCAGCCATCTACCTAAGGAAGTCGTAACAAATGCTGATTCATAGGAACTTTGTTGTGCTTTCACTACTAAAGGTAAAATGGTCGAGACGGCCTTTATTTTTATTGAGAAATAAGAGAAAAATACCTACGTCTTGCGTCTAAGGAAATGTAACATGTGTGATTGTTAGAAATGTGAGTAAGATCGCGTCAAGTGTACAATAAATCATTCACTAAATAGCTATATTATTTTTATAGAAATGAAATATTGTTTCATTTGAATGTCTCTAATAGATTTTTAATTACTATTTTTCTCATTAAATATAATAAACAATTTAAATAAAAATATTGAGTGTGTTAGCGTTTATTATTATTTATTTAGGTTTTAATTGTTAAAATAAACTTTATTTCTTATAAATACTCAAAATACTCATACCTAAATTCGATGATCAAGAAGCAAATAAAGGGTCCACTGACGTGATTTTATTCATGTGTTTTTAACAACATTTTTGGATATTGTATCTGTGCATGATTTGTTTTGTATAAATATATGTTACAGTCTATAATCGTTGTTTCATTATCCTCCACCAAAAATTCACTTAAGATGTAAATGTTGTTTTAAAAAATCAACGAGGTTATTAATACAGTAAATTTATTGAAGGCTTCTAATATACTGAGCATTCATTGGTGAATTAAAATCAAAAATTTACATTTGTCAGATATTTTAATAACATTTTTCGTGAATCACGCTAGCTACTGATAAAAATCTCATTATTTAATACATTTTTAAGAAGTATTTCTGTCCTTTTCTTCGTTCTCTTTTCTTTCATGAGCAGCGATAACCACTTACCACCAGGAGACTTCTCTTATGAACCAGCCATGTACATAAACAAAATCAATAACGCAAACGTAAATCAAAACCAATTCCACATTTGTCATTTCCGCAAATCCACACAAAGTGATACCACATTCGTATATCAATTCAAGTGTCATACCCCAACTGTAGTGTAGTCGCGCACATGCAAGCCGCATGCTCAATGACCACTTTGCATACGATTATTGTGCGACAGAGCTTCCTCACCGTGCATATGCACGGCTTGAATTTCGCTGCTCTCTAAGCAGTTACGCGGTTTCGTGCTCGGAACTATTCTACCGCCAACGATCTATCTCTTGCTGATAACTGAGATGAATCTGTTAAATTATTGACTTTTGCTATAGATATCTTGTCTTTACTAACCGATTATTTCAGTCTTACATTTTTTATCTTAATATCCAAAAAATATTGTAGTCCAATTTCAACCAGTGAGGAAAATGAGGAAAAAAAAGGTTCAACATCTAATGAAAGTAACCGACTCGAAAGATTGAATTCTTTTACAGATCAACTCTGTTTTAACATGATAGAAATACATAAATGGACGTGACACAATTTAAAAGCATCATTAGCTCACCTATGGTTAAATTTATCTATGGCTTGAGGTTCATATACATTTTTAAGATTAGAATGCGAATTAGGTCAAGTCAAGTAAAAGAAGGGTTGGTGGAATTTAATTTAGCTCAGTTTAAAGTTGACCTGTAAATTTACAAATGAAAATTAGGAAGTTAACTTATAAAGAATTTGAATCGTATGAATCACGATGTATTGATTCGAATCCAGTAAAAAACTTTAAGATTGTTTATTAGTGAATCATCAATGTTTTCCAATAATTGATCGAGATAAAACTGATGTCAAACAATAATTAGAATCTATGTTCGAACTTACTAAACATACAAAGGAGATACATAATAAATCAGAAATTTAAATGTATATCTTTATAAAACTTTCCCGTCAAAGATAAGTGGTTACCAAAGTAATGATTGCTAGGTACAGAATTATTTGACTTAATAACTTCAAACAAAGTTTCACGTATCCAGAATACAGTATTAACTTGTACATAAGTTGATATGATTTCGCATTCGTTCGTACCCGCCACTTCGTCTATAAACTTGTAACTTAAGAGTTCTCTAAATTCTGCTTACATACGAGTACGTTGAGGTATTTGCATCGTACTTTGCATTTTATGAACGGTTATAAATAGTGTTTACTAGTAACCTGCAGTCGCTTCACTTCGGAATATAATACAATCTATAGATACTGGGACGATTCCAATCAATATAATTTTTACCCCAATTTGATCTTTTGATGTAGATTTATCTAGTTTCATCTACAGTGTTGCCATAGCTACAAAAATATTGTAATAATTTTCCGTAATCAGCATTTTATGTAACCTTTAATCTTATGATGCAGGATTATTATCAGTCAGGCCGCGTATCTATAGATTTGGTTTCTACTTAATCAGCTCAATAAAATAAACCTTCATTAACTGTAAATTCATTTCTCTTTGTATTGTAATCTTCTCATTAAAAACAAAAGGATTTTGCTTCAATGCAATATCACTGAAAAGTTTTAATTATCAATTAATCAAATTTTATCACTAGGTTTCATTGTAATTGCCACTTTGAATACTAAGCTTCGTAATGATGATAGTAATATACCTATATAAAACTGGCTGGAGCCGTAACAAAATAAGACAATAGTTATAAAAATTTTAATATGTCATTGTGTACAAGACAACTTAAAAGGGACATGTAATAAAAATTTGGTAGGTATTTCGTATTTCCTTCAGATTCACAACTAAGATCATATATTTGAAGTGCAGACAATTCATTTTTCAAACGCGGTCTGGAACGTTCGGAGTTGCGACTTGCGAACTTTCTCCAAGTTCTCGTAAACTTTTGATATTCGTATCCCTTCGACCGATCCCGTTCTCGGTTAAATTTCATAATTCGACCACGAAACTCCGAAAACTTTGGGTATTTATTCGAATTATTTCCCAAATTTCAAATAATTACTTTTGAAATTTTTATTGCTTCCTGTTGTGGTAAAAGAAAATTATTGGTGTCGCGAAATTAAACAATATTAAGATTGAAAGGAGAAACAAAAAGTTCAATTTTACTGTACAAATTTCACATGCGTTTTTGTAGATTTTAGTTAAGCTTTCAACAACGTGATTATGATCTTGGTGCCCTCATTCTCGTCGAGCATTCAGATAGCAGACTGTAATTTAATCCATGTGAATGTTTCTCACAACCGCAGCACCAGCGGAAGTTGGCGGGGTAAGAAACATCTAGTGGTTTAGGGCGTGTCTCAGGGAGGTATATACGGGCTGCATTGTTTTAATTTTACAATAGCATGCAAATATTTTTTATACAAAAGATTTTGTGCACTAAAACGCTAAGCGCAATATCCAAATCCTTATTTTTAGTGGACATTTTGCTGAAAATATTTTCTTAGAAGATAATATTTAATTATATACGACGAATTAAGTATTCGTTCGACATAAGTTCCTTCAACAAGCGGGTTCACTGTAATTAGTCAGCAATCCATTGTGAACGCTCCTAGTACTGCTTGCTTCCATATGGACGAAGTTAATCACTTACCATTAGATGACCTTACGTAAGCCTGCTTCAGGCATGAAAATATAATAATATGTCATGAAAGTTACAATTATTTATAGGAATTAATTAAATTGTACCTTTTGATGTGTAATGTAATAGGTAATAGTGTCAAGTAATTCTAAACTCAACAGTAATATAATACTTTTAAACTTTATAGCCAAAACACACAATAAACAATATACCTTCAGCTTATGTGTTGAGAATGGTCTATTGAATAATGGACAAGGTTTTATAGAAATGGCTTCATATCTCCGAGTTGGGAAAATTACACATAAGAGTGCAATGAAAAAGGTAATCTGATATACAGGAAAGTTTACAAAATATAATATACAGAAGAGTTAACCGGATGAAACCTCAATTTAAAAACAGAACTACAAAATATTTTTCAGGAGACCATCGTTAAGGTTGTAAAGACTATTTTGAAGCTGAGAGAGGTACTCTATTCACAGGTGACTTTAGCGTAGACGGTGATAAAGATAAACTAAACTTCCAACCGTCGATATTTGTACTGAAATACTTGCTCCTCTGGAAGCGAAAAGCGGCAAGCGATCCTTCTTTCTTTATTTAGTTAAACAAATAAGTAAAATATTTCACCATAGGAATATTATTTGACTATGATAATAAAATATTTTTAGATCCTGGTATAAGAGGCATATGATCGCAAGATAAATATAAAAATGTCCGATTAATAAATACAATGTTGCGCTAAAGAAAGTGAATGTAAGGAAACTGAGAAATGATTGTTAATAATAAATACATTTAGTTTTAAGTTGTAACAATTAAATCCAAATTTTGATTTTGCTTCAGTGATAGTACTTAGCATGTATAGGGTCATAAACGTATCGGCAAATTCTATTCACTTTCCGTTAGCAGTGACACAAATACCTAAGGAAGTAAGTGTTTCCAACTCCCAGCGTCAGTGTTTACTGAGGTTGAACAATCTTAATGGATGATATACAATAATATTGTCTTTGAATAGACAAAACTTTGACTGTTTGCGAGGGGAGTTGAAAAGTTTAGTTAGCATCGAAATTAAACGTTTTACGGCTGAAATCGATTGTTTAGAAGGAGATAATGTAACGGCCCTTTAATAATATAATTCAAAACTTTAACTGTATTAAATTAAATTTGCACTCATTGCTGATGAAACAAACAACACTTGGATGAAACGACCTGCTAGTCACAGACAACAGAGCCATTTGACATCCATCCAACATAACCGCTATCATATTCTATCCAATTTATGTAAATAAATCACTTAACTAACAAAATATTGCATACCCATAGCTAACAATTAAATCTTGAATTAGATTTACTAAATTCTCAAGCTCAAACCACAACACAACGTCGGCCGATATCTCAAGAAACAAACAAGAACAAGATTCTAAATCAGCGTAACCATGCGAGAAACTTTACCAGTCTAATCCGGTTTCTATTCCAGTGCGACGCGGTTGTAATCCAGTTCGAGGTGGTTTGAACCGGTTAGATCCGGTCCGCGCTAGTTATATCTGATTTGAAATTATATACAAACAAGGAGTTGCAAGTTACGGGTTCATTCAAGGGACTGTTAGTGATGAATTAGGGTGGATGACCGGTATGTTTGACATGTTCCAAAAAATACTTGAGCTACATATACTTAGAACGTTCTTATTTCTATTATAAAGATATTATCACAAAGTTGTTAATTAAACACGTCATTATAAAATTGTTTACTTAGCGTTAACGATCCTTAAATTGTGCAACCTAAATTTGATTTAAAGATGAGATAGACAATTCTTCATGTAATATTTAATGGTTCATAAAATATAGTCTAATATTGTTCTGTGCAACGTTAAGATTTAACATAGTGTTAAATATTTAAAGTTCGTTTTTGCAACTGGCTGTTAGTCTTTATCTATGTAAGTACCACCATCAGAACTAATAGTACGCAATAAAGCAATATTAAATTTCAAGCTGTAATCTTCGCAAGTAAGCTTTTTGATGCAGAAATTGCTAACTAATAGCTAGCAGTTATGAATGAACTAGTTTCGCGTTTACAAAAGATGTAGTTACAGTTTCCAGCGCGAAATATGAGCGCATCTATTTTGAACACATTAATATTTAAACCTGGCTTAAGGTTTTAATTTTTAACTTGTGTAAGTTTTATACAGCTACAAAATCTTTCTATCTAGTTTATTATATAAATTAGACTCATGTAATGATTATTATCAGTGTAGATGGTAACTTTGTGCAAATATATGTATAACGTTATATTAAAGTTCATTTAAAACCATTTATGTTTTGTAGATTGAAATCGATTCACAGAAAAAACATCGACATCGTTATTCCTGTGGCAAAACACATAAATATTATCATATCTCAAACAGAGTAATAATATGCAAATGAAGTGTACAATTTGCTGGCTCCAAGCTCTAATATATGAATTTAGGACTTATCTAGGACGCAGAATTAAATCCACTTCGTCTTGGAATTTCATCTCTAAACAGCTTTTGTAGTGATAAGAATGCAATAAGTTTTAATAAAGTTACGATTTTGTCACAGTCAAAGCAATTTTACTGGCTCCATTTTCTCATAATTTTCACATGGAAGATCTCAGAAGACAATTACATTTTGGATTAATTTAGTAATGCATACGTGAAATAGAAAACACACGTGTAAATTGTAGAATCGTAACATTTTGTAATGAAAATGCCTATAAAATTACATCACGTAATACTGAAGTGAGATTAGACGTCTTAGTACCGCAATATGTTGCTCTATTGAAATTAACTGGTATTGTATATACCAATCAGTAGTACTTTACCGAATGGATTAAGCAAATACAACTTTAGTTCATGATCAGTTTCTATCAACATCTGTTGGTTTTATTGAAATACTTAAACACTCGTATCAGCTGAATGATAAACATCAAATTTTTGTTCCATGAATAGGGAGCCTCATGGTTTTCAATAAGATGGAATATGTGTTATAAATAATTTATAAATAATAATATTGTAATGATAATTACAAAATCAAACATGAAAGCTAATGTATTTGACAATATTCCAAATATTTAGACTGACCCTAATGTCAAAATAAATAAACCTTATGAATCTTAAAAGTAAGACCAGAGAGTTTTAAAAGTTAAATTATAAAACTTATTATCCTTTATAAATAAAACAACATTTTATTCCATGGATTCGGATTTACTGTTAAGAATTTAAAGTTATTTCAACTCTTGAGGGCGAAAGTTTAAATCTCTAAGGAAACGCAAGGAATTTTGGATTCCGATTTATTCGTGACGCCATAAAACATTTAGTGGCTGCATCAGAACTTTGGCAAAGACAAGTATTATGAGAACTGTACTTTCTTGGGATTGTTCCGCTTTGTCGTTTATATGATTGGGTTTTGAATGTTCCGCATTTCTATAACTATCTTATTTAGTTATTGTTTTGTGTAAAGTGTTGAGTTTATTTAGAATTTCGTCTAACTAATGAATTCAGCAATGTGCATTGGAGTACCATGTAGAAGTAACGAGGAGATGCCGGTGCTCCAAAGTAGATCGTTAATGAGTTGAATCCAAAGAATCTGTACAGAAAACTCAAGCTTCCTTCGCAGCAAAATAAATTATATTCCGAAGCGTGACTGTTTTCTCTTTATTAAAATGTTCTCATCCTTTATTATAAACGAATACAATAAATTTCAATGCACTTACTTACATATACTTTATCTTAGCTTACTTGTTAAAGCTTCTCTGCAAGTAAGTATAATAAGTTGCCTTTTTATATTCTTTGTTTAAACTCACTTTAGATATACCACGTTACTTTTCCTTGCATCTTTTATTTACCATTGTCCGTTTTTAATATCCTTAATATCTCTTTTTATACCAACTTCTTTTATTAATTTAAATATAAATTCTTTTTATATTAAGTTACTTATTTCTTGTGTATCACCAGGAAAAACATCGAATGTTTTATTATCTACTATAGTTACGTTCGGAACAACTTGAAGTCGAGCGGTTGATTCTACATTTTCCCTGCATGAAACTTGATTTTCTCACAGAAGCGGTTGGAGCAATAATTTACTTTGTTGTGAGAGAGACAGTTACGTATGGGGCTTAATAAAAGTGCTCCATGAATAACAATAGGTCAAATGTAGCTCAGCTAACAGAGATATACAAGGCTTTTAAATTACGTAGTGACAATAGCATCTAAATAATGTTGGATGGGTAGTGGATAGATACTTTTAGGTATTTATAACCAGCAATCATTATCATCGGAATCTGACTTTTCCAATGTTAAGCTCTGGTCTCCTCTCTCCATATAAGGGCTTGGTCATAGTGTACCACGATGATCAGGGATAAATTGGCAGACTTCACGGAACATTGGGGCCACGATTGAGTAACTCTTAGATGAGCAAGTTCACGAGACGTTTTCCTGCCCTCATGCAATGATAAAATAATTAACGTCTCTGTATCATAGCGTGAAATTAACTGTTCTTGTATTCTATATCTAAGTGATCGAGTTATTTCTGACAGATTTGATCCATCACATTTATAAAAAATTGTCTTTGTCGCAACAATAGTTCACAGACTGATCTGTTCGACAAAGAGAATATGTTAGGTTCAGATCAACATGAAACCAAGGGTTATATTCTCAAATCACGCTCCATAGAACTTGATTCACTCGTTAAAGCAGTTGGAATAATAGTTAACTTTGTTGTGAGACAGTTACGTACGAGAGTTGATGAAAGTACTCCACGAGTTGGGTACTACTGCCAACATCAGCTGACATTGAAGTTTCTCAGTCTGAATTTCGTGAGCTACTTAAATGTACAAATAAGTTTGTCTCCTTCAAAATGTACAATAATAAAAATCATGTTATTCTAAACGTGAACTACGAATAACTTTAACAAACTTGTTTATACAAGTTATCTGTTATTCTGAGAATAAAATTATATGTTTATCGTACCCCTCGTATGCATGTTTAGATAATAATGACTATGCTATGATTATAATCTGGCAAAATTAAGTGTACCTAAAATCTTCAGTAGCATCTTTGAAACGTCATATTTATATATAGTAGCCTTACATGTTCATTCATCTGTTAACTATTCGACGAATAGTCAATAAATAGATAGCTCTGTATCTCAGTTGGTAGCTCCTGCCAACCGGATGAAGGGTCCTGGGTTAAATTTCCGGCCGTAGCTGATATTTATGTGACAGAACAATTTCTCCTCGATTATTGGTTGTCTGTGATTTCTCATTTTTGTCTGTCCGAAACAGCCGCATCACGGATTATTAAGGACCTTAAAATCTTTATTTCTAATTTCACTGACTTTTATGCGCGGTATTCAACTTTTATTTGATTAAAATAATCCGTGTCTTTGTTTGTATTTTTGACAATATATATGCAAAATTTCAGGATAATATAATTACTAATTAAGACGTGAAAACGTAACAAAACTCTTTTTCGATTAATATTTCAAGCAAGCGATATACGCAATACAGATATATGGTCCGCTAAAATTTTATTAATTACATAGATCACTAATATAGAGAACGAAACACTTAGATGGCATCCATTAAACTGCCAACTCCGTAATTCGTACATTAACGTCTCCGCCATTTCTGCTGTCGGTTTTCAGTACTGGCAAATATAGACTTGAATTTCCCGAATTGCCAATAGATGTTATTGGCAATGTAATCAAATTATATACTCCAGTTTATATTTAGAGACTGATTCTGTGATGCATTTATCGCATCAGTGCAAAATAGATTTAGTTTCGAGAATTCAATTCAGTCTTTCAAGTGTTGCACTTAAATTTTAGTAAGTTCGTTTTGAAGGTATTCGGTTATTTACGGTGAGGGTATTTCGAAATACTGCAAGAATACAACTTGAGAATTCTTAATAATATCAACTAATGTGGTTTTTCAACTTTCACTGTTCAGGGTTTAGCAATCTTTAGGAAAGGTATTCGAAAAGCTTTTAAATATATATATCATAGCTTCCACACATCGTATGTGGAAACTGGGACCCAACAGTGAGATAGTTGTGAACGCTACACCTATTTAAATAGGTGCTACAATTAACTTTCTCAGTAAAATGATATACAGTATGAAATTCTATGACGGTCTATGAAAGTACGAATGTCGACCATCTTTTATACTATTTGCCTAATATTATTGATGTGAAAGTATTTTTGTTTGCTTCACTTTTAAATCGTAACCACGCCCGTTAAGACTGAAGTTTTTCAAGCATTTAAGATTTCAGAGAAGGAAGGGTACATTTTCTGAAGAATAGAATATATTTTTTACTGAGAAATGAAAACTGTTCCCTAATTTATAAGGTTGCTTTTGTACCATGGATTATCGAGGTATTTTAGATTTTGAACAGATTCATCAATAGTGATGTATACGATATTTTAATTTTTTTTTTTAAGAAGCCGCTACGATTAATTTATTGTGGTATAAATATGCATTCGAATATCCGATTTCTACCTTGCGTATTTATTTATATAAAAATTGTCATCTGAAAATCGACTAATTTATTATATCCAGACAGATACAACCAGAAATAAATCACACAATAATTCTCATCAACCAAAAATATTGCATTCATATCACAGTCGCTTTTAAATTGCAAATTTAATTGTCATTCGTAAAATTCGACCCAACATTCCGGGTTGTAACGCAAAATGTTTGGGATATTAATATCCGTGACGCATTCTCTTCAATGACGATTAAATTTAAAACAAAACCCATTAAAATATTACTGATACATTGTAATCTGTATGATAAATATGCACTGACAGACAAATGCATCTGTTTGGTTTGGTGGTTGAAATTGATTGTTGAAATAAGGAATTTGTTGTGCAAAAACGGGACTTATTGTATGAAATGAGTGGATATTAATATCAGATGCCAACGTTAATATTAAATAAAATTGCCTTATACAGTAGGTACTCTCATATACTTACTTAAATGTTATAAATGATCGTGTGAGTTAACTGTGAACATGGTCAGTAGCTAGATGAGTGACCGTTACGCTTCAAATGGCATGAAAAATCATGAGCTTAGTTATTTCTATTAAATAACTCTTAAAAAACATACAGGATTTTAAGTGGCATAGAAATTCCTGACTTTTGTGCTGGTTGTGATTCCGTCTACAAATTCACATTGGAGTAGTGCTGTGGATTATGTTTTTGGTCTCCTCAGCAGAAACTGTGCTCTGCAGGGACCCAAAGATAATAATGTGATATAGTTACTTGGCTTAAGTACTGATGATTATTAAATAAATAAACGCTAACACACTCATACTCCCGCACTAAGGTTCCCTATGTCGCAGGTGACATGAACTATGCAAATTAGACATTACTAACACTCATGACCCGAGAACAAACATTTATCTGACACAGGAAATCGAACCCGAGACTTCTAGCTTCGTAGACAAGGTCACTGCCAACTAGACTACGTTGGCGTCGAATATTGTAACTAATTTAATTAGATTAGATTGTTAAGTGTTACGATTTATTGAGCGTTTTCCAGCTCCGAGCGACATGTTAATGGCATATATTAGTATTTATAGTCAACTTAAAATAATTACTTGGTTGTTATTAATGATTAGATCAACAAATTCGCATAGATTAATATTGGACAATATTTACTTCGTTCAAGTTCTCATTGAAAACGTAATTAGGTACTGCAACTCAAATATATAAACTGTAAGTCATTGAAGAAAACAAGTCAACTATGTACTCGAATTATGTTGTCAGAAGCCACACTATATCTATATTCACATGTATGTATTTATGAAAGAATGAATTTCATAAAATCTACATTCCATTATATTTCGTAACCAAATTATTAAAGATAACGCGAATGACCACGATTTAAAGCTGAGCGCGGAGTTCAGCAAAGTAAATTCATCGTGGGAATAAATCCGGCGCAATTCGAATGTAACGCGTTATTGTATGCCGTATATTTCCCTTACATAATAAACAAACACACGGCATTCGTTAGGGAAACAACGGCAAATGGCTAGAACTAGGAATGAATACGCAAATCTACATATTTAGTCCCATTTACACTGATGTAGGGGTACTGGATATGTTAATTATTGACTAGCACGCCCACGATATGCGGGGCGATAATAACACTTTAAATATTTTTTATAAATTTTTACATAAGGTATTATTTCATTAACCTTAGCCTTCTGAATATGGCAGAGATAAATAGGACAGAATAGGTGTCCTTTATCTATCCGTCGGACTTTAAAGTTCCACTGCTGCCTCCCCTAATTTGCGCCACTCAGACCGGTCAGATTCAGACTTAGATATCCTATACTGAACTAAAAATAAAATCATACAAAACATAATTAAAAATATTTGTTTTCTTAAACATTACAAAATAAATTCGATGTAAAGTACATTACGTTCATATATTAACATCACATCTAGTACCTCTAAGCATCTGTGATCTGTGTTCGCGTGTTCTCATGGCAAATTAAGCAGAGTACGTCGGACAGGGTAAGTCGGATCTTAAATACCTAATGTATTTAGTTGGAATCCCCCGTAAAAGGTTGGAATTTATAATTTCCTTTGGTTTTCGTTTTATATAGACGTCTATTTTTATACAGATATCGTCGGCCTATTTAAATGTTGTGCTACCGTTTGGGATTTCAAGTATTTTTAGACAAGTTGCAATTCAATTGGACTGCCGAGTGAAAAAGTTGCAAGTTCAATTTATGGCGGAATTGAATAGAAATTCTCAATGATTGCAATTTTAAATTATTGTTACTCAGTTCACCGTAAAGTTATTAATGTTTCGATGAAAAAAACCTCTTACAATACGTCCAAAGTTGGTGACATTGAAAAAACAATAGTTAACATTGACGGCCCGTAGCCTAGTCGGTAGTGACCACGCCTGCGAAGCGAGGGGTTCTGGGTTTGATTCGATGCCGGGGCAGATATTTATGTAACAAATAAATATTTGTTTTCGGGTCATGGGTATTAGTGACGTATTATTTGTGTTGTCATGCCATCCGCGATACAGGAAATCCTACTGCGGGGGTATGAATGTGTTAGCATTTAAAAAATATATAGATTACTAGTTTCTGCGTGCGATTTCGTTTGCGTGAGCTATAAAAAACAGTATTTACAAAATTACGAATGATAAAAAATTTACTTCCGGTATAAAAAGTCTCCCATCCATTTGGGTACAAACAAAATTTCATCGTAATCCATAAATCCGTTTTAGCGTGAAGGAGCAACAAACATAAACAGTAAACAAATTCTGTACATTAAATACGTAAGTCGTTATAAATTTAGCGTAACTAAGTTTACTTATCGACCTCTAATCTTACTTAATCACCATCCGCTCCATCAGATTTTTACCTAATTACCGCTCTGTATAAATTATTCTGTGGCTCATGCTATAAGAGACGAGCTGACCCGAGCGAATAATCCACGTCATGAATACGCGAAGAGAAATCCTTCGCTGTGTTCTCCGTTCGAAAGTGATGAAATTTATATGAAGAACTGCAAGGTTTTTACATATAATATGTAAAGAAATTATTATTAAGTCAATGTGCAACTCTTGAACCGATTGAGATACGGTCGAGTTTTCATCACGAAACATGAGTTACAACTGATTACATTTGACACGTTAGAAAGTATTATTAATGGATTATAAACATACTAGATATTAACCTTAAATGTACGTGGATGAAAATAACAGTATTAAAGTGGTTGTTGATTCCTGTCTGTCACTGGTTGCTAGGCAACGCTTTATTCGAAATATACATCGTAATAGATTTTCCACAAAAATGACACGATGACTCTTCGACCTACTATCTTAAGACTAAAAATCATACCACAACAACGTTCCGTTGTACCGAGAACGAAGGACAAACAAACAGAAATAAATTAATACTATTCCATTAGAACGATTCTTCAGCTATCATTGAGGTTTTCAGTTCAGTAGGGAGTATGAAAATAAACGTAAAATAAAATGACCGTCGTGTTCCAGTTGGAGGCTTGAGAGACAATTATTTCAATGGTGGCCTATGGTGTTGTTGAGGTCCATGAGCGAAGATGGCTACATTTCATCAGATATCAACTAAATTCTCGATGTGTTTAAAACAAAATCACACATTTTCTCTTGTTGTATTTATTGAGATAGCATAAAATATATTAATAGTTACAAGTAAAACCGCTGTCGCTATTAGTCAGTTCATAACTTAGACCACACGTTTTATTCTTTGCTAAGTTTTAATATTAATGTGTATTTGGCGTGCTGTACACCTAAATATAGATTAAGTACAGACCAACGGCAAGTAAATGTATATTGTAAAAGTTTTTACACAACTTACTGACTAGGTCATTTCGCGTAGGAAGTTTTTGCTGGAGGAATTTATTTCTTTATAAATTGTAGCTATTTTCTAATAATAATTTTGTAGTACCAATGTATGCTGAAGAGCGATAGGTCAGTGGTTTGAAAGTTGGCTCTCTCACACGCGTTTGGGTTCAAATTCTGCGTGCATCTACAATTTTCAAATCTATATTGCCTTTTATTATTACCATTTGCTTCGTTAAGAATAATATTATAAGGACCTTGAAACCTAAGAAATCTCTAATGTTCTCGAAGTA
>DWPA01002927.1:0-14952 GCA_018251375.1 Calpodes ethlius
AAAATATTCTCAGCCCTTTTCGAAAATTAAATTAATTAATCATTAATTAATTAATAATGATATCATAAACATAATCCATAAAATCCGTAAACATAACCAAAAAGATAATACTAAATAGTATTAACTTATTAACTAGTAATAACTTTAATGATAATAATAAGTATCGTAAACATAATCCATACGCTAAGCCAAGCAACCAAGCAAAAATCTGTTCTATTACAGAGGATCTATACGTCCTTTAATTACAACATCAAGACCCTATATGGTGCAAGACAATGAATCCTTGTTACACTACTGCAACAGAGATATACCCACAGTTCAAGTGTTAATTCGGAGCGAGGGGCGACGCTCCCAGCGGCCACGACCAATTAAGAACAATCTTACATTAATTGCTGTAAATGATGAGGTCTGATGATGTGGTTATTACTTCGGGAACAAAGTCCACCTCTCGAGTTACGGACAAAGTGATTACTGCATTTGAAATAAAAGCTATTTAAGTTACAAATGTTACACTCTGACATTTTATTCGGATACAAAACAAGATATTTGTTTTTACAGAAACTTGTAAAGAGTCGGATTATTATTCAAGACTGAGTACGTAATTAGTGTATATATGAACCTATAACTCACGTAAGGTAAAAACAACGTAATAATAAGAATGGTGCCAATTTAGTTAACCAGTAATACATTTATAAGGCTTCTAAAATCGTATGTATATCTTGTGGTTCATTATTTCCATATAAACTTCACCACCGCACACCTATGGTACACAGTTTTTTCGGTAGGCCGTTGCGTGACAAAAGCAATCTTATCGATCCACGGTACTCTAGTAGACCGTTTAACCGATTTTATAAAGACTTATTTGTAAGGATCCAGCGACGTCTGAATCAATCTGCCGATTATCTTGTGCGATCGTAGTTCCGTATGTTAATTTTGTTTTATTACGAGATAAAGGGACATAAAATGACACATATTATGTTAAACTTAAAGCTGAAATTCCATCTCGGAAATATGAAAAGAATGGGTGTGGGAGGAAGAAATTGCATTACTTCATTACACGAGGTTAGAAAAATAAAGAAATCCTATTGGTAGATTTTTTCCTCACACGCCGCTTCTCTACCTCGCACTTCTATGGTGGATACGCAGCTTAAACAACTATCAGTTTAAAAGACGGACCACGTCACTAATCTCCGAGGATAGAGAATGGATGGAGCTTTAATTGCCCGAGTCTACTGACAGATGGCGCTTACCTGGGAAAAAAAATCATTTTACGATTGAAAAAGGTAATATCGCCGGCTTATTAAATACTTATTCTAGGGACAACAAAGGATTGTATACATAATCCAATTTAGAGAAATTTTATTTTATTATGCACATGAGAAAGCAGGCATGACGAAGAAAGTGGCTTCGCTTAATTACCTCAAATGTCAGTCAGTGCCACGTTATATAAATGATACTTTACCGAATATATTATTGTTTTACAAGAATATTTACATACAAAAGATAACAAGTGCAAATAATAAAAGTAATTATTATCTTACATTTTGGGTTAGGATTTAGAAAAGATAAGAGGTATATCCATCGTTGTGCAGACCAAAATTAAAACTTTATCCTTCTACGCGATAAGGTCGCAACTTTCTTTAAACTCGTTTATCTGTCGTTATCCTAAATAAATTTCGTACTGTCGTTGTTTATTCTAGGGTTGCCAGTTTAATTGGTTTTTAAAAAAGATTGAAATTTTTTTTTCTCTTACTTTTCTATAATGGGCTCGGTGCAATGAAAAAAGTTGAAACGTATATCTAACTGTCCGCATAAGACCTGCCCGATAATCCAGGCAGTAAATTATAAAAACACTAGTTGTTACCTCGTCATTGCCCGTGTGGGATAAACAGAACAGCGATAAAAAGATTGTCGATTCCATTCTATCATTGGTTGCTAGACAACGCTTTGTTGTTAAACATATTGTTTAATTTGGCTGAATTATACATCGTAATCGATCTTCCCACAGAAATGAGGTATATGTTCATGGTAAAAAGTAGCCTATGACACTCTTGATCCTCTCAACTAACTCCGCACCAAAAATCATACTATAAAGTCTCTCCGTTACCTTGTGAAAGATCGACAAACAGACACTCTTTCGCATTTATAATATTAGTATGTAGTATCCAGCAGTTGACTTTCAAAGACTGATAGATAGATAGATTACAGATAGTGGGCAATAGGGTCTGAAAATATACGTATGTTATACTCACGAGGTCCTGATATCATAACAAAGTTAGGTATGGAAGTTGTAACTGGGTTACATCTAGTGTGTCCTAGCTAAACAATTGGGTCGTACATTAGGTGAGTGGTTGGCCCCAATAGCTTCCAGTAACTATGTTAGCATGTTTCCATAGACTTATAACACAGACAGCTTCGCAAGTGAAGCATAAAATATGTATGTGTGTGGTAAATATCGTGTACCTACTGAGACGCACACAGTGATACCATAGCTGTAATTATGAATAAAATGACAAAAAAATTTTTTTTCATATACGTCTAAATTTACATCTTATCAAGATAGCCTTTACAGGCTTCCTCGAAGTGTTTATATATTATGGATGTCTTTTGCAATTCTGAGCGTTATTATTCCATGAATGTTTTACTTGACGACTCTGTAATTGTGTTTAATAACAATTTATATCACCGGTATTAAGTATTTCTAATAAAGCTTCTATGATGAGTGGAGTGTAAGAACATAAGTACATCCCTTGTCAAATATATTGAAAAACTGCCCAAGTACTTGATAAACTTTATAAAAAATGACTCGATAACTTGCAAAACTTTAAATTCGTTGTTACCTTTTTCTGTTATTTTTTTCATATGTTTCACACTAACCACTTCGCTCTAGAACGTTTTGCTTTTATTTGCTGCCAGTATTAACCAATCAAATTAAAATGAAAAAAAAAATACAAAAATAGTTCTAAACGTAATGTGTAATATTTTCCCAAACCAGACTAAATAATTGTTAGTAGTATTTTTTAACCCGCAATTAATTTCCGTTAATGTTTTTACACAAGCAATAGTAACAGTTTCGTTAAATTGGTTACGAAGTAGATATCGAAATGCAATTAGCGGATATTGATAACAAAAGTTTTAATGGGACCAGTTTTAAATGAACTGCCGTCTGCGAAATTTGATCAGGTCCGGCGTGTTAACTGCGGCCCGTTCAATGACCCAATGAATAAAAAATCGAATCTGGAGTTGGGCGCCTCCATAAATATTTTGGAACATTCCACGCAGAATTTTAAACACGCCAAACATTGATGAATGAAAATTGGATTTAGTAAATGTGTACTTAAGGCCGTGGATGCATAGTGTTACGTTATTTTGTTTATTACATTTAATAAATATAATACAGAGATAGCATTATAAATTCAAAATAATAGGTTAACCAAACTTTTATACCGTAAAATATAACTGTGGTGTTCATTACTAAAGGGTTCAATTATCTGAAGCTAAGTGAAATATCAGGTAATACTTGTCATACATACATTGGAACTAAAGTAGTGTGCAACACACCTTTGACGATTCCCTTTGTCTGAAATTTACCTAAAGTAATATCAGGTTACGTTCATCTTAAAAATGCTTTAAGATAGGTCTTAAACAATATGTAAAGTTTTAAGTCCGTAGGATAAGGTTAAGTAGTTTTTATTCAGCTTGTAAGATTTGATCCACAGTTAAATTGAAAGGTAAATAAAAGCTTGTAATACATTATTGATGGACGGTAAATATTTCATGACCGAATGGAACTAAGAGAACATTTTTAATTTTATTCTAATTAATTACCTATCAGAATTTAACACTGTTCGAAACACCATATGTAACACATAAGGTTTTAACATTACAATGTTATGAAAACAATCACGAAAAATCCACCGCATATTACTAACCAATTAAAATTTCAAAAATATCATTGAGTTATAATATTCTCGAATAAATCTAAAGACGCATGTCAGAATTCTAACACAGTAGGGATCTACTCAAAACCTGGAATAACATTAAATCCTCCACGTACACCATTCCAGATCCGTGTGGAACTATCCCTAGATTACCTTTGCAATGCATAAATTTAAATATTCTAAGCATTTTCTGTAGGCAGGCACCGGTTGATGGAAATTGCTTTCAGGGTGAAGTATATCTGCGTAATCCCGTGGTTATTCTAATTAAAGGGCACAGTTAGGCCTAGAACACACTCTACCACGCTGGTCCAGTTCGTGGAGCCCGCCCCTGCACCGGTTTTAGTGGCCAAAGCAAGTTTGAAAAGTTTTATGCTTCTTTACGTTTTATGCCTAGAGTAACAAAAAAATACCACTGTTTATTAGTCCTAACTAATAACCACCCTTGCGTCATTTGGTAAAGAATTACTTTAGTATCCACATATAAAATACTTAGAAGGTATTCTTTAAACAGATATATCTTATTTCTTTTCGATTGGAATAAACCATGCATGAAATGATAATTCAAACTTATTCCAGCAGACGTATTGTAATAATTTTAACATCCACTAACCAGGGAATACCGCAATCAGAACGATTAATTAATATCTGAAATTAACTGAAGCAAACATCGGTCAGTTAAAATTTTATTACATATGATACGATATGATGCTTTTGATGATATGATAATCCAATAATAATGATATTAATGAATGTATTCACGAGCTAAATACATTAATGTCGAAGATTTTACTGTATATTAATTAGTGGGAAAAAGATACACCATTTATAAGTTACTCTGATGCTACGTATAATTATAGTATACGTAGGGATTAATTATAATTTTAGTTATCCAATTCAAATTTAATAAGATAAATCATAGGAACATATACTGTAAAGCACGCAATGGAAATCTACATTGATTCTACTTCGTGTATATGAATAATTAAACGTAACGTTAATATTAATGTGTTTATTAATTTTTTATCGCTGCCAAAGATTGAATGACCGAGAATGATCTTTATATTAGTGATAAATCCGCCATCTTTTCTAATACATTTGTATAATGACTAATACTAGTACTTATACTGCCTTTTACTTGTAGTTAACTAGTAATACTAATATTTATGTTACAATACTTTGGATCTTAAACAAAAAGTCTTAAATACATACCTATGTATTCATCACCTGAGTATACATCACCTGATGTAAGCTCAAAACTGAATAAATAACATTGAGTATCAACCTTGGGCTTTTAAAAAATCCCTTAACTTAATTTAAAAGAACCATCAGTACATTAATCCCATCAAAAGACTTATAAAATTGCTTTTACAAACAGTTTGCTGACTAAGCATAATATGTTCGAACGCTCCGCCACTAATATCATGAAACCCCACCCTTGAACCCGGCCTTTTGAAGCCAAGGTTTTAGATCCGCTGCGAAGGCCTGATGGAAATCAGCTTCCGGAAAACATTAACTTGTAACTTAAATTTGTTTCGCCTTTTAATACGAAAAGTTTTTGCCTACAAGTAAATTATATGATAGCAGTTTAAATAAACACATATTTTGCGTTTATGTCTTAAATATGTCATTAATTTATTATCAACTAGATGTTGGCCGCAGCTTCGCTCGCGTGTAAAAAACAGCTATAAAAAAGTTGTCGATTCCTTTCTATCATTGATTGCTAGGCAACGCTTTTTAACAACAAATTATTATTATATTTTTAATTTTGCTGGAATACATATCGTAATAGATCTTTCTACAGAAATGATATGTTTTTCGCGGTAATAAGTTGTCTATAGTATTCAATATCCTCCTAACTATCTCCGCACCAAAAATTAATCCATTGCACCGCTGCACCATGAAAGAAGAACAAACAAACAAACACTCGCGTTTATAATAGTAGTATAGTGATTTACGTACATGGATTATTCTTAAAATGGGAACTATATAATGGGAATAAACTTTTTATTATAGCGTTAACACAACTATATTAACTATTTTAAATATACCTAATTGAAAAATACTAACCAATAAGAATACGTTAGTTTAGGAGAGCGTGAAGTTTAAATTGAAGAGCCTATTAAATACTTACATGGTTTATGATCTTTATATATATTTCTCTTAAGATTTACAATCACTTGTGAGAAAAAAACTAAATATAAATACAATCACAATAATCATTACATATCGTTTCGGAAAATAATCATACATACATACTCATACTAATGTACTCTGAATGAAATTAATAAATACTTATAAAGATTATTAAAGGAAATGCAACACGTTGTCGCTGTGAATCGTTCCTAATTTTATTGATCTTTATTCGTTTCAAAATACCAAACCTGATTTTATGTTAATGGCAAACAGGCCACTTTAATACATATTAAAAGGGTATTGCACCCGTGATGTCCGAAAAGATATATAGAATTGATGTGCGCCTTCCAATATGGAAGAAACAAGATTAATCAAAATGTGAATACTAATAATAAAACTGAACTATAACGTATTCAGTAAGTATATAATAATATAATATATATTAAATATTTTTAAAGTGATACTAATATAAAACATAACGGAGACGATGTAATAAAAAACATCACGTTTTCTTGTACATTTTTTTCTATCACTGAATGATACACAACAAATAAAAAGTAAACTAAAGAGTAACGATATGTCAAAAAAAATATATACATATGTACAAATAATGTATGCACACTTGCATTTTTTTCATTCAAATTGGTGTTAAATTGATACAGTCAAAAATCTGCGCATATATCTGGAATCTAATGAGCAGATTTTGATGTTATTGGACATATTTTAAAAGTTATTATACATTATTTTTCCTGATTTACTGATGCAAGAAAATGTTCAATCAATGATAGGTATCCGTTCGAAAAATCGATTATTAAATTTACTATATATATTACATTAAAACAACTTTCAATCTATTACTTCGAAACATATGTCTTTAAATAAACAAAATCTACAGTGCTCGCCCTTGTACTTGAGTGCTAAAATTTAATGATATTTTAGGTCGAGTCACCTGAGCAGTTACCCGATTTCTTACCTGGACTTTATGCCTGACATACATAAATTGTCAGGTTTAATAAAGCCCTTTTTTGTTATCGGGGAAAATCTTAAAACGATACCGATGGGATGACCATATCTCAGGATTTGTGCTGAGTTTTCAGGATTTTTAAGATTGCGGTCGGTTTGAGACATTTCAGGATGTTTTAAGAAATGCGCAGAAGGAAATAATATCTAATTGATTATAATCTTTGTTGTATATTTTTTTGAGAATCAATTATTTTAACTCAGAATAGTTTATTATATATAATTATCGAAATACGTCTGTTAGTGAAGATTCTTAGATCATTTCAATTCTCTTTCGGGTGCGCCCGTCAGAGGCTGAATTATCGAATACAGTCCAAAGATCTGAATGATGTGGCTTTCTTATCTCCTAAAATTCACTCGATAATAAATCTTTCACTATAACATTTAATGTGGATCTTAATTTATGACATCACCCCAACAAGGGTTATTAAGTTGAACATAACACTATCCCGTTACAAGCTACAATTACCTCCTGTATTCACAAACGATACTATGAGATCTTTCGTTCTACTTTACTGTGAGACCGCGAATTGTTTGTGAATACAGAGGTAGGATTATAAACAATGATCATCGAATTGTCTGTTCTTTTATCAGCTATACAGGTACATAAAGGACTTAAGACTCGACTAATATAACATGAGCCCGAAATACCACAACACTCAGAGCACTGCAGGCATCAATCTTCATTTGTTACCTGTAGGTCAGTGTCGGTTAGCTATACCTCAAATGTTGTTGACCGAACTTTAACAAATGTCAAAGGAGTCATCCGACCACAGGGACAGACAATGTTCTACATTTAAAAGCTTTTATTTCACTTGAGATTTCATTTGTTCCTACGTTTGTTTGGGTCAAATCTTACAAGCTGAATTAGAACGTCCTCTTAACCTATGAAGTAGAAATTTTATGAAATTTAAAGGAATGTATCAAATTTTAACTATATAGGAAAAAAAAATAACTAATTTAGATTTGTAAGATTTGACCTAATCAAACATACTAACAACCAAGCTAAAAATAGAATTAAATAAAAGCTATTAAAACGCACTATACTTGCCCTGTAACTATATTTTGTATTTAGCTAGAATACAGATCATAGTTAAAACAAGATCCGATCATTTCACCTCTAATGAATCGGACGTGATGTCCAGTAGTACCTACCTATATAAAGAATGAAACATCTACAATAACAATGTCTTCAATGAAATAACAAAAGACAATTTAATTAATCACGCATTGTACTTGAGACGGTGAAAGTGCCACTGTCGATGACAATTAAACGGTTCAGATAATATTTGTAGAACTTCATATCGAAACAATAGAATGATAAATTCTAAACATACAGGTACATTATTGATAAGACGTTTTCAACTTATCGATACATTCACAAACATAATATTCATGTACAGATTAGTTCGGAATGAATTACGAGGACAGATTTTTTTTTATATAATTTTAACCGAAAACTAAGGATACATTTTGATTCAGCACGCGGGTCAAAATATCGGTGCGATAAAATAGTATTTAGAGAGCTCTTCGTCCCTTTCTAATACAGGACGAAAATTGAAAATTCTACACGTGCTAGCGTGTAGGATAAGGACAGAGGGGTTTCTGGTGGAAGGAATTTTGTATCTGTGATGCATCAAAACAATTTGATGTCATCGATATGGAATACAGTTCTGTACTTTTTCTGTACACATTACAATTTGGTATTATAATTTTCTTGCATAAACTTACCAACTGCGAAACTGCTTACCTATCCATTCCATGGTCGGTATGGTCGCGGCACCATTTTTTATAGGCTTCCTTGTCAATAATGTATACATTCCAACTGATGCACAGGCTATTAAAACATTTCTAATTACGCTCAACTAACAATCCAAGCAATACTTAAATTATTAGGAATCAATGCTATTCTAAAACATTTTTTCCATGGTTGGCTTAGAAAACTCACCTATTTAAATACCTGCTATCCAACAGTATTGAATTGGAGTTTAAGTGAAATTTCGTGCTTAGAGTATCGTCTACGCTTTACACGATAGGGTCAGATGTCAAGGGTATTTTGCAAATGAGGAGATCACAGAGACAATATGCATCTACAACCAACTACTGTATTATTTCAGGGTCCTATGAAGATCGAGTTCTGCAGTGATTTTATTGATGAGGCGTGAATCCACCACGCTTCTCCAGCGCGTACAACAGAAGATTAACAGCGAGCACTTACAAACTGCTTCTTTGAACATTCCACAGAACTAATCATTTGATAAAACGTATATTAGTCTAAGAATTAAGTAATTAACCGGCGATTGCTACCAAAAGCAACCCAGTAACTTATAAGGCGTGAAGTTACCCAACTGTTTGCTGGATATATCATTAGCCAAATTGCTAAGCAATCCAGTTAGCAATAGCCGAAAGTTTGGGGCGCACTTAGACAGGAACACGCAACTCTTGGCAGTACATAAATAACTTGTACACGATTGTTATCGATATGTAATAACTAGTGGGTGAGCAGTTCGTCTGTTGTTATATGGCCCGTACAAACCATACGATTATTTTCATGTCAAGGTCATGTTGCTGTCAGTTGACCTACTTGTAATGAAAGTTACTTTTGAATAATGAAATAGGTAGCGTGGGTTTATAACAATGTCTGTATGTATGTCATAGGCATACTGAAGGCGGAGAGGGAAGGACGACAGCTGCCCCTTGTTGGATTTTGTATGTCTTCCAGTACGTACCTAATGGTGTCGAATGCTTCCAAAAAATTTTATTCGTCACTCCCGAACAAAAAATTCTTACTTTCCCTTCCCTGTGACGAATGCTACGTATCCCCATGAATGCATTTTAATAAATATTTCTCATGAAAAAAAAAAGACGAAGTGAACGTAATACCTATAACGGAATCTACCATCGAAGAGGATGGTAACAGGCTACATGATGATACGTAAGTAATTAGTGCACATTTAAGACACCGGATTACTGGAAACAAAGAATTAAAAATCTGTTTTACTGTCTTACTGATAAACAGTAATTAACAACAAAATATTTCAGAGTTAACTACGAGGGTAACCAGTCAGTATAACTTCCCAATGCACATTAAAAACTAAGAGATCACAATTCAACACCTCTTGGCTTTTATCGAAATGAAAAGAATTAAGACTTTAATCCAACATCCTTACAAGTGAATAGACAATTTATTATTGACAGTCCCGGAGCTTAGTAGTGACCCTGCCTGCGAAGCGATAGGTCCTGGATTCGATACCCGGCCGGATATTTATGTGACAGATAAATATTTGTTCGCGGGTCATGAGTGTTAGTGTTATTTGCTTTGTCCATGCCATCCGCGACACAGGAATCCTACTGCGGGGGTGTGAGTGTGTTTACGTTTATACATTTATATTATCATCAACATGGAGAACTCTCATGTTTCTTTTATAATTAATGAAACAAGTAATTATTATTTAAAATTATGCGCATGAGACTTGGAACAGTGTGAGAACAACATTGAACGCAACAACGCAGACCATGGACATAATATGTATGTAACTATTGGGAATTTAAAGCAACTCATGCAAGGCCAACTGCAAGTCAACTTATAATTTCTAAGAATTGCTCGGTATGACCTCACGAGTTGCATATAACAAGTGTCCTACTAACCCAACACGCTATTTTAAGTTTCATTAAGGTCACTCGTTTCTTATACTATGTTGTATTAAATATGTGATGGCCCCTTCTTCAATGAAAGGCACGACGCAGTATTATAATTAGTGCTATCACACTGCAGTTGTGAAATGTTATAAAACATTTCTTAACGTTAACATTTACTTGTCTGGCCGTACCTTTAAGCCCCATGAACATCGCACTCACACATGGAAGTTTCCTTGTGTACGCAATAAACGCATTTAATATACTTATTACGCCTTTTTTTCGAAGGGGAATCTTCAAAAGATACCCGAACCTTTGATGGTGGCGGGTTATGAAGGATTTTCACCTACTAAAACCCCCTCAGCTACCATCCGACGCATAAGATGCCCCGGGATCTATAATGAACGCACTGATGAAACTTATAACGCCTAGAACGATAGTTTCTAAATACCACGCTGGCCTAAAGTGAAGCTTAAATAACATTCAAGTACGTGTTGTCATATCGTGTACTTACGATCACCAACACGCACACAGGTGTAGAATATGTTGTTTTTGACAATGAAAAGTGAAACCTAATCGGTATTAATAAAGAAAATGGACGAATATGTTTTTCCTTGTATTTTCATCTTACCAACGCATCCTGTAAACGTTTTCTTGAAACTATTACACATTACTTACGATTGTTGAGTTTCTAAACGTTAGTACTCTTATAACACGAAAGATGTCAGGTCGACCAAGCGACTAATTCGTTCACTGGTACATTCTTGTCATTCATTAAATTATTAAAAGCCTGTATATAAAGGCAATTATAACGGTGGAACTGTTTTGTAACTTGTACTATAAGAATCTACATAGATATATTTAGAATATGTACATGTTTACCCATATAAAAGAAGCCTTTAAAGGCTACCTTAGTTGTATATACCTTATAAGATGAAAATGTAACAAAAAAGATATTTGCCCATTTCCTTTCTAATTACTGGTTAGGTACAATTTTCAATTGTGTGAAAAAAAATATACTCACACTTGTGTGCGTGTTGGCGATCGTACGTACACGATAATACTACACGCGTACACTTTTTATGCTTCATCGTTGGCCAACATGATATTAAGAAACTAAACGTCTAGCCGTTATAAGTCTATGCATAGAAAATTATATAGCCTTACAAATACAAAGCAAGTGTAGAAAAAAAATTAAACACGCAAATTCATGTTTTCAATTAAATACGACCTACTTTCAGAATATAAAAATGAAAAGGTAATAATAGCTTTCAATTCAATATCTGTATGCCCCGGCCAGGTGCACGATATTTGCGGCCAACTGACCTCTAGCTACTGGCGTTAATATTAATGTACACATGTTCTTCAATCGTCGTGTATTTATAGAATTAGTCTTGTATTGGTTCTATTAAACTTGAAAGACCCAACGTCGCGTCGGTAGCCATTATCCACGCTATCATCAATGTAAATGTGTGTATGTGAAAAGCCTTCAAACGAGCTCGCCATCCACCTGGCTGTAGCTACCGCAACCCATGGTTGACAGCAAGAAAAAAGTCTAATTCAAGTCATTTATTGTGGACAGGAGATGGGGAGAAGCATGGTACAGTGCTAATCATGTTATCGCTACGTCGAGCCTGTATAATATATAATTTATCATTTTAAAATAAAGTTAAAATTGCAAAGGCATAAGATATCTATGGCGGCGTTGAAATAAGAGATAATAATGAAAAAGGAACGAAAATACGAGTATTATGATATTTTATTACTTTTGAATATAAAATTAATGTACACAGACATTGTTCAGTTTTTTTATGCTTAATATCGTTATGTAGTACCGATTACATGGATTATTGTAATACAATCCTATTAATGTTCCTATATATGTGTCATGTATGTAACAAAAGTTACCTACCCTACCCTCATTCTAAATATATTTACTCTGTAATTATAATAATAGGTTGTCTGGAAGAGATCGCTACTTAAGTGATAAGACCGCCTGTTGTACTGAGGTCCATAATTCATTATAATGTATCTAGATATTATTTTGGTGTACAATAAAGAGGATTTTGTTTGTTTGTTTGTCATATTTCTTAAGTTGTAGACGCAGTACAACCTTTCACGTTTTTTCATATTACATTAAGTTATTAACTATGTAACGTTACTGTTATAAATTAACTTTTTAAAAGATTTTATTTTATTTATTGAATTTGCAATGTTTGTTAGATTCTTAGTATATTTGTCATTGTGTATTAAATGTTGCTAGTTGAATTAGAACTACTTCTTCTTATCCTATGAAGTTGAAATTTTGCACACCGCTTTAATATGAAAAGTATGACCTGATACTTCACTTAGGACTGGCTCTAGACCAGGGAATTCCTCAGTAGTCAACGGCACAGTTACTAAATTTTTGCAAAATAAAAGCGTGTTTTTAAAGCATTCCATTATTTTAAAATTATTTTACATAAGTATTCGACAAACCAGTGAACCACCTCATGGTAAGTAGTTAAACTGTTAATCGTCATTGGATCTCAGAGCATTGGTCACCAGGTACACCAAAGATACCTTTGATGTATTGACGCAAAAAAGATAAGAAAAAAGAAAATAAGTAGGTACCTACTTCTATTATTCTTGTGTACATTTAATATATTTTTGTTAGTTTATTTATTCCTTTCGTTTTGCGCAGAAGAAAGAGATTTCTTCAATTTAATTCCATTATAACGCTGTCTGGAGGATTTTACTCTCAGCGATAAGGCCGCTTACTTTGTACTTTGTTACTTTTTTAATGCTTTCTATATCCAGTGGTTGATACCGACGTTGGTTATTTGTATCAATGGTATTATAACTCAGAAACATAATTAGATATTTATGTTTCTGTAATATGATTTGTTTTTCTATTAATTATTTGTCAAATAACTTACCATCGTTGATTCATGATTACCCGAAGTTTGACAGAGGAAGCTTGTAGTATTAAGTCCCCAATTGATTGTATAATTAATGATAGAGGCAAAGGGTCAAATACTGGTGGTATGAGCCATCCAACTTATGCTTCTTAATAGACACTCACTCACCAGATAAAGTTGGCGTCTAATTAGATATTGCTTATTAAAATATCGTAAAACTTCAAACACTTGGATTGACCACTTTACTAATCCGTACTGGAGCAGCGTGGTAGATTATGCCCTAGGCCTCCTAAATTATGTTTTTAACCTATATGTTACTTGTGCTCTGTAAGGAACCATTAATGGCTCTAAATCAAGTATATAATCTTGACATTGAATTGAATTTCAGTTCCCCTTCATGTATTAAATGTTACGTTAGATAATAGCTTGTTCAAAGAATGTACACAAGAAAAGCCTCTCAAGGAACTACAGATTTATGTACATAACATACTCGTAAGGAGATTATGGTAATACAGGCAGCCTCGCAGAGACGATCTTCAGCTGAAGGTTGATATTGCTACGGCAACCACTTCCCTTTTATTACGTAAAGTCTCATGATATGTACTAACGGAATGAAAATAAAGGGATTTGTACTAGTATATACTCGAAGGGTATATTAACTAACTTACGTTCAATCAAAATCATGGAAAATGTCAGCTGTAACTCAGTGAGCTAAGTATTCAATCTCACATACTTCTTTTAAGTATTCACACACAATAGATTTCGTTAATATATTAATCGTATAAATAATCGCATGATCCCTTCTAATATTATAAATGCTAAAGTAATTCTGTCTGTCTGTTACGCTTTCACGCCTAAACTACTGAACCGACTTTGATGAAATTCGGTACCAAGATAGAACTGAACTTGGGAAAGGACATAGGACCTTTTATCGCAAAAAAAAGGGTAGAAGCTTTAAATAAGGGATGAAAGTTTGTATGATAGCGCGCGATAAAACCGAATTCCACGCGGGCGAAGCAGCGGGCGGAAAGCTAGTATTTACGGCTTTGCATCTCGACACCAACTAAAAAAACAACTCCAAAAGTTGAAAATAAAAAAGTTTTTATTTCTTTTAATTTCTTCCTAAATTCCATGGTTCCTTAATATATGAGGTATATCCTCATCATGTATGTGGTCATCTTCAAGGTTTACCACGAGACACGTGCAGCATTTGAGTCCTGAAATAAATATATAGTTACTAGTTGTACCCTGCGCGCGTTGCTACGCCAACACGACCTGCCACGGAAATATATGAAATTAATTGAAATGACAGTGGCGCCATC